>LGRX02032813.1:0-25812 GCA_001247695.2 Cymbomonas tetramitiformis
TGGTATACATCCTGCATATTCTGATTTCGTGGCAGCCGCATGTAAGCAAGATCCGTGTGGGTAGGGGGTACATTTTCGAAAAGTGTGTTCGAAATCGCAAAAAAAGTGCCCCTTAATTTATGAGCATGACGCTATGGGCTTCTTGGGGAAATGGCCATATCGGTGGGCAAACTTGTGTGTTAAGGTCATTTGTGTCGTTTGAATGCTACCCATGTGAGTTGTGCACATGGCGATATGTTGTATGCCTACCTCAGATCATGTAGATAGCCGAAATCTAGCGAGTTTTGTCCAAGGGGGTAGGGTGTAAAATTGCGCGATTTGGGGGTATGCTTTTTCAGGTGGTCCCAACGGTGTCTTCCACTCCTATGCCTCAAGTTTCGCCGCCAACACCTCCTCCATCCACCACTCCACGACACAAGAAGCGGTGGGAGTGTGTTCTGAGGTGGGAGGCGATGAAGAAGGCTGGCGAAGCGCCCAATATATCCGCCATCGCCCGACAATTCAAGGGGAAGCGCGCCTTTGTGACCAAGTGGGTGGACTGTTACCAGAGTACTGGGGGCGTCAGTGACGGTGCTGTAGGTCGACCTAGTGGGCTTGGCACCCAGAAACTAGGGACGGTAGGCTGTAAGCGAGCTCGTGAACTTGCACAAGGCAAAGATGGTGACGATTTGGACACCAAACGTGTGAAGAAAGCCTTACGACATGAAGGCTATCACCATGTCAGCCGACACACCGTGAGCCGGGCGTTGAGGTCATCCATGCGAGGCACGGTCATTCCACTGAAGTACAAAGCCCCCAAAGTGGTCATCGGAATCAACGCGCTGCAACGACAGAAGCGTGTCATATTTGCTCGACGAAATCGTGACCAGACTTGGAAGAATAATGTGCTCTGGACAGACAGCAAGTACTTCGTGGTGGGCGGTAAAGCCGGGGGGACACTTGCCAAATTCAGATGGGTACCACAAAACGAGGCCAATACATGCGAGACCAACAAGAATGCGATCCAAGGTCACGTGTACGCAGGCTTTGGTTGGCATGGAAAGACTGACCTCGTCTTCGTCAGTGGGACCACTGGCAAGAAACGCCCTGCAATATATGGCCGGGGCAAAGGTGTCAATGCCAAAGAGTACACGGCGGTGTTGCAGGAAACGCTCATCCCAGGGGCGAAGAAGATATTCGCAGCTCGTGAACCGAACTCGTGGGTGTTCATGCAAGATGGAGCCAAGCCCCACACCGCCAAGGTCACTCAGAAATGGTTGGCTGATAACGTGCCATCCTACATCACCGCGTGGCCCCCAAACTCACCTGATTTGAACCCCATAGAGAACCTCTGGGCGGTCATGGCAGGCAGCCTCGCTGGGACTCGCTTCGAGAACATCGACGAATTGAAGGAAGGGATTGAAAAGGCGTGGGATGACATCCCAATCGGCACCATGAGGAAGCTTGTGGGAGGCATGCACCGCAAAATGAGAAAGGTTATCCAGGAAGATGGTAGAAGGATCTCGGCATAACTACCGAAAGTGCAAAATGTGGCAATTTTAGCCTAGTGGTGCAGTAGTGTCCGCAGACCAGGATCCCATAGTAATGCTCGTAAATTAAGGGGCAACGAAAAGCGGGCGTGGTGTCGCCAAGACCGCCCGAACCTGTCGCTCGCGCATGCGCGCATGTCACCTCGGTTCCATAGAAGGTGTGGCAGTGCGCGAGGCAGCTCGGCTGCTCCCATAAGATGGTGAGTAGACCGGTTTCAATAAACTGAGACTGGGTAGGGATTCTCAAGGGCTCAACGAGGTCTCAAGCAGGTCAAGTAGTCAAGTAGACTAGTGACACAATAGCGGTGTCACCTGCGACCAGACCGGCCCAGTGACCAGTTCTCCTTTTGCCTACCTCATGGACCCTGCGTTGATGAAGTGGGGCGCCCGAAAGTCGCGCGTTAAGGTGACTCCCGAATTTTTCCAAAACCGCCTTATTTTTAATTCTGAAAAATCGGAATTAATTTTACCCAATATGCGTCGAAATTGGGAAAATGCCGTGGAGGTCAGAATAGGGGTGTTTCTGGGGGGTGATCGATGCCTATCGACTAACCATTATATGTCCCCAATATTCCAATTCCAAATGCTACCTGGGGACGACTTTCTGATTTTAAAAAAAATCGGCATTCAGCCCCCTCGGCATAACCCCTTAAAAATGGGCATTTGTGCTTGACGCGTGGTCGGCGTGGCAGGCTTGGTCAGGCATGACTCGACCCCCCCCTTGTGCGATTTGACTTTATAGTCGTCATTGGTATACATCCTGCATATTCTGATTTCGTGGCAGCCGCATGTAAGCAAGATCCGTGTGGGTAGGGGGTACATTTTCGAAAAGTGTGTTCGAAATCGCAAAAAAGTGCCCCTTAATTTATGAGCATGACTATGGGCTTCTTGGGGAAATGGCGATATCGGTGGGCAAACTTGTGTGTTAAGGTCATTTGTGTTGTTTGAATGCTACCCATGTGAGTTGTGCACATGGCGATATGTTGTATGCCTACCTCAGATCATGTAGATAGCCGAAATCTAGCGAGTTTTGTCCAAGGGGGTAGGGTGTAAAATTGCGCGATTTGGGGGTATGCTTTTTCAGGTGGTCCCAACGGTGTCTTCCACTCCTCTGCCTCAAGTTTCGCCGCCAACACCTCCTCCATCCACCACTCCACGACACAAGAAGCGGTGGGAGTGTGTTCTGAGGTGGGAGGCGATGAAGAAGGCTGGCGAAGCGCCCAATATATCCGCCATCGCCCGACAATTCAAGGTGAAGCGCGCCTTTGTGACCAAGTGGGTGGACTGTTACCAGAGTATTGGGGGCGTCAGTGACGGTGCTGTAGGTCGACCTAGTGGGCTTGGCACCCAGAAACTAGGGACGGTAGGCTGTAAGCGAGCTCGTGAACTTGCACAAGGCAAAGATGGTGACGATTTGGACACCAAACGTGTGAAGAAAGCCTTACAACATGAAGGCTATCACCATGTCAGCCGACACGCCAAAGTTATGATGAACGCTGGGAGGAGAGGAGAAGGGAGAGCGCACTGGGGCCTTTTCAAGGGGGCACCGGGCCGGCTGCAGCCCGGCGCGCCCGTCACTGAGAAGCAGCCCCGGCGCACAGCCGGGCACGCAGCCCGCCGATGAGAGGCGGGCGAAGCGCACTCAGGTGTGCTTCCTGCTCGTGGGGGTGTTCGTGCGCTTGCATTGGCCACAGCTGCCTCACTTTGCAGTAATGGCAGTGTGGATGGCCATGGAGGTGTCCAGATTTCTTGGTGAGGTCGTCGCCTGCTGGGCATTCCACACTGGGGTGCCCCGCAGGGCCATGGCACACGCATTGTGTGCCATACACACAGCACCACTCGAACCATGGGCACATCGGCAGACGCCTCTGCGAGTGCTGTTGGAGCTGGCTAGGCACCTACTGCTGCTGACCGAGGGGGCCCTTAAGGTGGCTGGGCTCCACCATGCCCAGCGTGGGCTGTGGTACGTACCATTGCTACGGTTCGGCCTCGCCATGCTCACCATGCACTTCACGCACATGGTCGGCACTCTGGGGTGCGTCTTGACAGTTGGCGCCCACGTTATCCACCATGGGTTGCCAGGCTCCTGCTTGATTTATGATGGTGGCGCGTTCGCCACGCTGGGGACTCAGATGGGTCGTGCGCTGGCGGTCGCCCAGCGAATCTTGGCCGCAAGGCCGGCTACGCTGGCAGCTGTTCCTCGGCGCATGCAGAAGCCGCGCTTTGCCGCCCGACTGCAGCGCCTGCGGTTCACAGCCGCTTGCTACCAGGTGGCGCACTGTATCTATGTGGCATCAGTCTTGGCGCTGGTGGTCTACGTGTCTTCGGGAGGAGGCCTGGGCCGTATGCAAGGGGGGTGGAGGATGCTGACTTGCATACTGACCCTTCACCCTCCAGTTAAACCAGTGGGGACCAGCAGAATTTTAAAACTTTTGCTGCTACTAGCGGTGGCTGCTTGGGTGGCCGCTGTGGCCCCTGGGGAGTTTCAGGGCGTGCTGACAATGGGATCATGCTCGGGCTCGCCGACCAGATCTATCAGGACCGCCTGGGAAGACCAGAGGTCTTCGCGCCAATGGGACACCGGATGGGAGGCTATGGTGGCAGAGCGAGACGAGGTGCTTCCGCACACGGTGCTGGACACGTTACAGCCAGGGGGCACGACCAGGGTCACCAAGGACGAGGCCGCGTGGCTGGACACCGAGCTCAATGCCACCTTCGGAGGACATCCCGAGTTCACCGAGGAGAACCGACTGGGAGGAGATGCGCAACGTGGTAAGGAGGTGCAGCTACTGCTTCGCCAACAAGCCGCAGGACATCAAAGGCTACCATGGAGGCGCGGCACATGCGACCTTCGCCATCCCTTTCAAGGACGAGACTAAGGTGGCTTATCAGCGACCGAGGAAATACAGCCCGGGAGAGCAGGAGATCATCGACCTGCACTGCAAGGAACTGCTGGAATATGGCTTCATCGAGCCGGCTTCGCAGCACTGCAGACACGCCAGCAACGTGGTGGTCGCGGGGAAGAAGGATCACGACACTGGACACTGGACCTCGACGAGGTTCTGCGTCGACCTTCGGAACACGAACCGGTTGTCGCTGAAGGATAACACGTTACCACATCGTCCAGAAGAGCTCTACCAGCGCGTGGCCAAGGCCAAGTTCAAGACTACCCTCGACGCGACCAAGGCGTTCCACCAGATTCCCATGACCACTGAGGAGGACAGGGACAAGACAGCGTTCTGGTGGGGCAACCAGCTTTATCGCTACACATCCATGCCGCTTGGAGCAGCTGGAGCGACCGCAGCCTTCATCAGGATCATGGACTACGAGCTACGTCACCTGCAACACTGCACGGTGGCGTACGTCGATGACGTGTGCATATACTCAGACACCGCTGAACAGCACATCAAGGATGTGGAAGCCGTGCTTCGCACTTTGGGGGATGCAGGGATACGTCTGCATTCGGGCTAGTCAACCTTCGGGTCAGCCACGGTGGACTTCTTGGGCTACCGCATCGGCTATAACACCATTGGCGCGCAGGACATCAAGTGCAAGGCCATCCAAGAGCTGCCCAAGCCCGAGTATAAAACTGGAGTACGCTCCATCCTTGGACTCATGAACTATTACAAAGGTCTGGTGGGGGAGCCCATGGGACCCAACTACTCAGAGATGGCACGACCATTGAACGACTTGCTCAGAAAGGAAGTGTTGGATGTCAAGGAAGCTTGGGGGAAAGATCAGGACCAGGCATTGCAGGCATTGAAGGACGCCCTATGTTCGGGGAGATGTTTGAAGCCCATTGATTACAGCAAGCCCATCTTCCTCTACACGGACTGGAGCAACCATGGCATTGGTGCAGTGCTGGGTCAGAAGGACGAGAATGGCGTAGAGCACATCTGTGTGGTGATCAGCCGCTCGCTGTCGAAGACCGAGAGACAGTACGCGAGCTTCCAGGGTGAGATGCTGGCAGTGGTGTGGGCAATTCGCACATTACGACAGTACCTGCACGGGATCCACTTCACGCTGATTACCGACCATTCGCCGCTCACAACACTCATGGAGAAGGGGGACCTGCAGGGTCAACACCTACGCTGGGCCATCAGCCTCCAGGAGTTTGAGTTCACGGTCCAGTACCGACCAGGTCCGAAGAATGAGAACGCGGATGTGCCATCCAGGTACCCACTGCCCAGCACCGCAGACGAGACTGGTGCCCGCTTGGACCGTGAAGGGGACCGAGCCAGGGAAGCGGGGCGTGCCGAGAGGCTAACGCGCTGCTTCACAGACACCATCTGCTTGGAAGTGACCAGGGAGCCACCACTTGGTCCAGAAGTAAGCCCAGAAGCCCAGGTGGCCAACTACTGCGAGAACATGGTCAGGGAGCAGCTGGGGACCAGCGCAGTCCATCGACTGTTTGACTTGCACTACCAAGAAGAGTTGGAGTGCAACAAGGGGGTCATGTTTGACACTGACCACCCGGAAGTGGCCAGGTGCTCGGGCAGGTTGACTCGAGTCGCCTGGGATGCCCTCAGCCAGGTCCGGCCAATCAGGGGTATGCATTCTGGAGGCTCACCGGCGATATACGGCGACGAGACCATGGAGGGTGGCAAGCTCAAAGTGCCGAAGAAGATCGACACGAGAGTGATTGACAAGAGCTTCTTCCGGGAAGCCAGGGAAGAGGGCGTGGTCTGCTACGAGCCGTGTGGGGGCCTGTGTGCTGGACTAGAGATGCTCTTGCGCTGCGGAGTTAAGGTCAACAAGTACCTCTACCAGGACATCTCGAAGTCCAGCCAGACGGTAGCCAGGGCCAGGTGCATGGCGCTCAGTCGCCGTCATCCTGACTTGTTCCGTGCCGAGGCAGCCCACTTGGAGCAACTGCCCAGCAACATCGAAGACACCAGCCTCATTGACCTTGTACATGCAGGGGCATTGAGTGGAGAACAGTGGGTCATGGTGTGTGGATATCCATGCCAGGACCTGTCACCAGCTGGCAAGCTGGCTGGTCTGGAGGGCAGGCACAGCAGACTGTTCTACCAGGCAGTGCGAGTCCTCTCCACGCTGCAACAGCTGCAGCCTCAGCGACCGCCAGCATATGTGCTAGAGAACGTTTCTCCGTTGTCACACAGGGAGAACTCGAAGATCAGGAAGGAGGTGTTTCCCATCATCAACAGCGTGGTGGGCCAGCCAGTGTCCTTCGACGCGGCGCGCGCGGGATCATACGCGCATCGCCTATGACAGTGAAGAGATACGGAAAGATAAGCGGGTGTTACACTTGTTAAGAGATAGTGAGAATAAGTAGGGCGGCGTGGAAGAGTGAGGCAGACGCTCATTTTTGTTTTGCCTTCGTAACAGTGATTCCGAAAATAGCCAGGACTCGCTTAAGACCGCGAAAACAGCAGTGTTATGAGATAATTTGTAAGATACATTATTCTTCTACTTGTAAAGATATACATTTGTGGACTTGCTCTTGTGCGATAGCGTCAGAGCTGTAATTAACAGTCTTTTTCATGTTGAGAAAAAGAGCTTGCATAAGTTGTGAGAAGAGATAAGGAGATATCAAAAATTTTGAGATTTTGTGTAGTTACAGTAGCAAGCCAACTGTGCAGTTATAGAAGGCAGCATATGCAAAGTTGAGCTAGTGTTGTGGAAGCGCTGACAACAAGTAAGACTGTTTAGTAGTAGGGCTAGAGAGTTATGCTTTGTGTGGACGCTTCGTGCATAAGTTCGCGACACGAGACGAGCCGAGAGGCGAGAGCAGATGTGCAGATCAGCAAAAGTGCAGAACCTACAGAAGAGGTGTAGAGCAGGGCAGAGGCGGCAGACTAAAGAGCACAAACGGCAAAAGAAAATGATTTCAGTTTTGATGTTATGATGCTCTGATTGCAACAAACAATATATCATTGTGTTCGTCTATGAAATACCTATTTGTATGCAAAGTTTCAGCCGGAAAGACCTCGTGACTCAAAAGTTATTCACATATCAAGAAACCCTATTATTTTCGGTTATGAGCCTTGGCGTTTTTGAACTGCGTTTTGCGTTCCTGGAACGAGGAGTCCTCTTCGTCCTGGCGCTGGCGAACCCCCGGGCACGCAGCAATGCCGGCAGCCTTTGTCCCACTGATATGGCAACAGATTCGATCGGGCGTCCCATTGAAAGTTTTATCACACAACGACAAGCAAGTCGCCTCCTCCTTAGGGGAGCCGCGTTTCCCCGCAGGATAAAACTGCTTGTTGCCTAGTGAATCCCGCCTCGGCTTTGCGACTCGAACGAAAACCCACAGGAAGTCGGTTTTCAAGTTCACTGTGCGTTCACGGGGAGTTGGCCTTGCGCTTGCCGTTCCTCCACACTCCTCCTCCTCAAGCTGATCATGATCATCATCAGGCGCAGATGGTGATGGTGGGTGTTCTTCACCAATGTCGGGCATACTTAATAATAGAGTTGTCCCTCGCCCGGAGACGGAACACCCTGGCTGCCAAAAGAAAGGACAACGGCCGCATCAACGCATCTGATCTCATTAGCAAATCTGTGACGCTGTTGACTGTAGTCTGAACGAAGTCTCGCGCTGGACACGAAATCGCGTAAAATCTCAGATTTTACGTCATTCGCGTAAAATCGTGCTAAAACAGGGTACACGTAATTTACGCGTAATTTACGTGTTTCAGGCCATTTGAGATTTACGCGTAAAGCGTTTATAGAAGCATAGGTTACACTGGATTATAAGAATTGGGGTTCGGTCCGGTTCACCAAGGGCAGGGAAGAGGTCGTCATCACCGGCTGTTCGCCGGGGTCCCCGGACCCCAGTCGCTCCAAGGACACGGCAATGGCACTGGTACAGGGAGTCATTTTGAGTCAACGTCGAGCTCGTCGGGACCTGCGGGCCCTCCGAAACAAAGAGGAGCAAGCTTTCGTTGTCTACCTCGGCCCCGATGGGTCTTTTGGCGCGTTGGCTTGCAACAAGGGGGGGAGATTCCGACGAGGATTCCCCCAACGATGTTGTAGCAGGCCTAGCGTCAGAACCCTCCTCCGGGTCCGAGGATAGTGAAGTCAGCGTGCGCCCCAGCACAACGGTGCCGGACGGAGCAGAGGAGTCTGAGGGGCCGGGAGGGTTGGTTTCGGACAGCTCCGAGTCCGGCTACAGTGACGTGGAAGGGGCGTGTCATTTGCGGAAAGTAGGGGCGGTGGTCGAGGATATTAGGCCAAAGGGATTTGCGAGTACGGTTGACGAGGCCGGGGATCATCCTGACCCTCTCAGCGTTTTCGCTAGCAAGCAGGAGGCGAACGGAGCATTTGCGTT
This sequence comes from Cymbomonas tetramitiformis, assembly GCA_001247695.2. Lineage (NCBI taxonomy): Eukaryota > Viridiplantae > Chlorophyta > Pyramimonadophyceae > Pyramimonadales > Pyramimonadaceae > Cymbomonas > Cymbomonas tetramitiformis. The sequence continues at coordinate 8,821 of LGRX02032813.1, forward strand.
GCTTCCGCCAGCGGTGCGTAGACAGGCGATAGAGGATAACGCAGCCGGGAAGCCACCCACCTGGCACGCTCAGGCGGCCGCGGCGCTCCAGCAGGGCCGAGGTCTGGTCGCGGAGCGACGACCCCGAGCACGGCGTAAGCGAGTGCGTTGGCGTGACTAGGTCGCAGCAGTCGGTCAGCCTGGTGCTGAAGGTGGCCCCTCCGCTGGGCAGCCGCCGGGACCAAAAGTCCCCACCGTTCCGAGCCCTCAGAGGCAGAAGTCGAGAGCCCCGGCACCAATCGTGCCGCCAGACACCACCCCGCCGCCAGCTCCACGGACCACAGACCAGCCAGTACCGGTCGTCCCGCCAGTCACTACCCCGCCGCCAGCTCCACAGACCGCAGATCAGGCCTCCCCGGAACCGCTGGATACCTGAGGGCGGATGGGAATCTGACGCGAGTGGTCTTAGCGATTGAGAGCGTTGGGGAGCTTCGGGAAGAGCGGTGGCTCAAGCCTTGGCGAGACCAGGCGGCAGGTGAGAACCTGGGTAATCCATCCAAGAGAGCAGTGGCTCTAGCCTCGGCACAGCCAGGCAACAGGTGGAAATCTGTATAATCCATTTGAGCAGTGGCTCTAGCCTCGGTATGACCAGGCGGCAGGTGAGAACCTGGATAATTTATCCAACCGAGCAGTGGCTCTAGCCTCGGTACGACCAGGCAACCGGTGGAAATCTGTATAATCCATTTCATGAGAGCATTGGCTCTGGACCTGGCACGACCGGGCAGCAGTTGGAGATCTGGGTAAAAGCTCTACGCATTCCGAGGAGGCGGTAAGGGTTTAAAACCTTTCCTTCGGGCCGGCATCGATCCCGAGAACTGCCAGGTAATTGGCAAACCTATTGTCATCACCTGTAAGTGTACCGTGTTGGAAGGTTTGAAACCTTGAGCGTGGTAATGGATGTGAGATCTCGAGCCTTGGGGGAAGCTCGAATCCCAACGGGCGATACAGTCGAATGTTCCATCTCACGATCGCCAGACGCTAACGATGACAATGCCACAACAGTCGCGTGTATGTACCACGACGCCACCCACGCGTTATAGCATGGCATGCTGGGAAGCAAAAAGCGAAGCACTGTCGCGCACATAGGCCATCGGGCTCCATCCAACGCTGCACTGAACATCCCTACAGAAAAAATCCACGTTGGTGCCCAAGTCAAGTTGCAAAGGGAACTCCAGCTGCATTGCATGTGAACAACATCGTTCCCCCTACTTGTTTCGGGCGCCTCAGTGTCCAAGGAGCTTGCGCAATGTCCAATCACTCATGCACCATGCACACGACCGTGATTCAAAACCCCAATCATTTAGGCTAGTGAGAGATATGCCCACACCCTTCACCGTATTTGTCCAGCGAGACGCGAACCTAGCCAAGAGAAACCTAAACACACACAATAGGGAGTCCCATTCTTCATTAGTGAGCTCCGGAAAACCCGGTGTCCTGAAGTGCGTGCTGAATCGTTTGATCCCTAGTGAGGGTACATAGTGCAACCGATCCGTTGTGGTTCGGCGATGCCAAAGGAGGCAGTCCAAGGATACGCCACACACAAATCAGAGTGAAAACAAACGTGGGACCTGTGGGTTGATTCATTCAATGCGGTTCTCGGCGCCACATATGAAAACCCAGGTTTTCCCTACCTGTTCTCGGCGCCCTTTATGAAAAGCAAGTCCAACAAGTACCATGGCACCGACACAAGATGGGGAAAAACTGTCTGCACACATACAGAGGCTCTAAAACGCCCCGCACGCAAATCACAAGAACACACCAAGTGTAACTATCAAAAGCAAAAGGCGCCCCTTGCGCTGTTTGCGTAACTGCCCTAAAGGTGAACGCACTGACGCGCAATGCCCCCTTTGGGAACTCGCAATGGCGCTCGACGTGTGCACCAGCGCGAGTCTGCTTCATCAAGGCCGCGGTGATCAGTAAAGGTCTGACAAGTGGAGCGAGATGCGCCATCTGTTTGTTCACGTAGCTCTTCAAGTTGTCATCGGCACGGTTCGAACGAGCCGAAGCCCGCTCAAAGTTACTGGACAAGACTTCATCGAAGTTCATTGAGGGCAGTGAGGTGGGCAGCTGCGCCAAAACAAAACCACCACAACGGATTGAGGGTTGATACCACAACAGATCGGGGGCTAGTGCAGTTCTTTGCAGAGCTTCGGCTGTGCAGGGTCACCGCGCGAGGGAGTCAGGCGTGCAGGGGCGGCGCTGCTGAGGCGCAGACTGAGCCTCCGCAAAGCGCCTTCGAATTGGCGGGGGTTGGGCTGCAGCGCCACGGCGCAGATTTGCATGCGCATTCTATCTCACCCATCACGCGCCCGTGGCTTGCTCAGTAACCAATTTGATGATCTCCTTGTCGTGAGTGTCGCGCGCCACTTTTAGCAGACTCGCCCCAGCCTGCACATAGAGCAGCGCCCCTATCTCAGCGCCGTCGTATTCAATCGGTGCCACTGTAGCCCTCCTCCCTGTCTAGCAGCCCTCTGCGGAGAGAGCCCAAGGCATCGTAAGACGACGAGGCTTTATGGGCACCGCAATTCTTTGCGGGGGACATGATGAAAGTTTCTGCCTTGCCTGTCGAACCACCTCGGACAACTTCGCACCCGAATTCGTGTGATGAGATAATCAAAAGCTCTATCGGCAGGAGTCACATCCAGAGCCTCTGGACACGCGGAAATACCGGAAATGCATCCGAGCCCTCTAGATATCTGAGGTCGCTGCAAATATTCTATGAAATTCCAGCGGCAACTGAGACATAGGGCGCTGAAGACGTAAGACGGTTCCGTGAGTCAATTATGGTTCCTCGTCGGGATGTGACGTTCAATTCGATGACGGAGGCACTTAATTTACGTGAAACAGTCTCCTTTCAATACACGAAGTGAGGATTGCCAGCTGTTGCTATGTAAGAAACAGCTAAGCTTCGACGCAGCAGCAATAACAATTGCGCTAAATGCCAGGGGATCAGCAATCGAGGCTCCACAAAGTGCCTTCAGAGGTTTGCTGCCCGCTTACAGCCTCTTGCGGGAGTCAAGCACGGGCGTTAGCCTCAGTAGAAGGGCAAAAGGCAAGACTGCACGCCCTGGCAAGACGTTCCGTAAAACGCTGTGGTTCCACATCACTCAATTCAATGCATGATCATCCAAAGGGTTTACCACTCTCGACACGGGCGACCCTATGCAGTGGCGCGCGCTGTGAGCACACGCGCGCTTTGCGAAGCAGAACACTCCCTAGCCCAGTGGTCTCAGCAGCACCTTATTTTTCACGTGAGTTTCTGCGCCGCAAGTCAGCAGCATTCTCACCACCTCCACGTGTTTCTCCTCGACGGCCAGGAAAAGCGCGGTCAACCCGTTCTGCGTGCATGCGCGCATGCTTCAGCGGCAAAAGAAGGAAACAAATGCCTCACGCTCAGAAGAAAGCTACACGAGAGCGCGATGGAAGGAGGATTTTGAAACGCACTGAGTCTTGGATATCGGGGTCGACTCCTGCCTGCAGGAACGACTAGACGATGTCTTCGTACCCGTGATTTGCAGCCAGGTGCAGGGGCGTCTTTCCGCGCTGTCGGCACCTCGCACCATTTTGATTTTCTCATGCACTGACTATCATAGTGAGCATGTGTTTATGTTGGAGCGGGCTTGTTTGTCCAGCGTGTATGGCGTATCACTGTCCATCCTTGCGAGCAGCAAAGTCTCCGTAAAGGTCGCGCGAGGTTCTCTTGCAGTATGGCTTAATGGAAAGAGAAAACAGGCGAAACGTGGGGGGCGAAAAGGCGGTGTCCAAACCTGTTTAGCGCACATATCTTCACCTTTTCCAATTAGCTTGATAACCTCCGAAAGATCGCCGTTCTTGACTGCACTGTGCAGGTCGCACCGAGCAGTCGGCATCGCGTTAGAAGGCTGTTGCAGTGTTCGTCGTGTAAAGGGGCAGTTGGAATACGAATACTACTTTTTTACTATCGTCTGGCGTATGGATTCCGTGGAACTATTGAAGAGGTATCAGTCAGGGTATGTCTTCACGGAAGTTACTCCACCAGTACGTTCATAAAGGACAGGCGAAGTCCATATTCGGAAACACCTCTCGTCTTGGTGCTCTAAAGTTCAAATCTCTCTTGGTAATTTGATAAAATCTTGGTAATTTAGCAAAATTTCTTACTACAGATCTACAGAACTTTGAGCATTCTCTCCCTGGAAGTTCAGGGAGAGTATGTCGCCCTGAATAGCAACCACGCAAAGCACATCACAAAATCCGCCGCCCGAATATCCATATGAGTTCAAAATGCAGCGAAATTTCAGCAGCTCGAGCTAGAACCTAGAACCTTGCGGCCAAGCCCTTCACTAACCCGCGCGACGACGCGAGGTCCGTCGTCTAGTGGAGATCTTTTTAGATCGACACCGCCTAGTACCTACCTCTGACCTTTATGGTCTTGGCATGAAGTAAATTACTTACTTACCTTAGTCAATCAGCAGCAGCAGCAAAGCTCGAATCCCAACGGGCGATACAGTCGAATGTTCCATCTCACGATCGCCAGACGCTAACGATGACAGTGCCACAACAGTCGCGTGTATGTACCACGACGCCACCCACGCGTTATGGCATGGCATGTTGGGAAGCAAAAAGCAAAGCACTGTCGCGCACATGATCCTGCGGTCAGATAGTGTAATGGCGAAAATGATTTAAACATCGCATGGCCGACGCGATGTTCGGAAATCAGATAGATTCGCTTTTACATTGCATAGCAGACGCGAGGATCGAGAAATGTCAAATCATTAATGGAATGGCGGACTCGATGTTCATGTTCGGATCTCTCGAGTGCGCCACGTCGGCAAGATAAATAATCCCATCGACCGTCAGATGCGCCTAGTGGAGATCTTAATTTAAGATCGACCGGGCCTAGACCTCTGATCTTTATCGTCTTGGCATGAAGTGAATTACCTTACTTACTTACTTACTTACTTACTTACTTACTTACTTACTCACCTTACCTTACCTTAGTCAATCAGCAGCAGCAAAGCTCGAATCCCAACGGGCGATACAGTCGAATGTTCCATCTCACGATCGCCAGACGCTAACGATGACAGTGCCACAACCGTCGCGTGTATGTACCACGACACCTCTGACATTTATCGTCTTGGCATGAAGTAAATTACCTTACTACCTCTGACCTTTATCGTCTTGGCACCAAGTAAATTACCTTACTTACCTACCTCTGACCTTTATAATCTTCACCCAAACCAAATTACCTTACCTTACTTAATCAGCAGCAGCAGCAGCAAAGCTCGAATCCCAACGGGCGATACAGTCGAATGTTCTATCTCACGATCGCCAGACGCTAACGATGACAGTGCCACAACAGTCGCGTGTATGTACCACGACGCCACCCACGCGTTATGGCATGGCATGCTGGGAAGCAAAAAGCAAAGCACTGTCGCGCACCTGATCCTGCGGTCATATGATGTAATGGCGATATCCATGTTAACATCGCATGGTAATTAATCGTGCTGTCCAAAAAGATCGACGCCTAGTGGAGATCGCATATTTGTGATCGACAGCGCCTAGTACCTTAGTCAATCATCAGCAACAGCAACAGCAAAGCTTGAATCCCAACGGGCGACGCAGTCGAATGTTCCATCTCACGATCGCCAGACGCTAACGATGACAGTGCCACAACAGTCGCGTGTATGTACCACGACGCCACCCGCGCGTTATGGCATGGCATGCTGGGAAGCAAAAAGCGAAGCACTGTCGCGCACATGATCCTGCGGTCATATGATGTAATGGCGATATCCATGTTAACATCGCATGGTAATCAATCGTGCTGTCCAAAAAGATCGACGCCTAGTGGAGATCGCATATTTGTGATCGACAGCGCCTAGTAGTCAATCAGCAGCAGCAGCAGCAGCAGCAGCAGCAACAGCAAAGCTCGAATCCCAACGGGCGATACAGTCGAATGTTCCATCTCACGATCGCCAGACGCCAACGATGACAGTGCCACAACAGTCGCGTGTATGTACCACGACGCCACTCACGCGTTATGGCATGGCATGCTGGGAAGCAAAAAGCAAAGCGGCACTGTCGCGCACATGATCCTACGGTCAGATAGTGTAATGGCGAAAATGATTTAAACATCGCATGGCCGACGCGATGTTCGGAAATCAGATAGATTCGCTTTTACATTGCATAGCAGACGCGAGGATCTCGATGTTCATGTTCGGATCTCTCGAGTGCGCCACGTCGGCAAGATAAATAATCCCATCGACCGTCAGATGCGCCTAGTGGAGATCTTAATTTAAGATCGACCGGGCCTAGTACCTTAGTCAATCAGCAGCAGCAGCAACAGCAGCAGCAGCAGCAACAGCAGCAACAGCAGCAACGGCAGCAAAGCTCGAATCCCAACGGGCGACGCAGTCGAACTTTCGATCTCACGATCGCCAGACGCCAATGATGACAGTGCCACAACAATCGCGTACATTTATCGCGACGCCACCCACGCGTTATGGCATGGCATGCTGGGAAGCAAAAAGCAAAGCACTGTCGCGCACATGATCCTGCGGTCAGATAGTGTAATAGCGAAAATGATTTAAACATCGCATGGCCGACGCGATGTTCGGAAATCAGATAGATTCGCTTTTACATTGCATAGCAGACGCGAGGTTCGAGAAATGTCAAATCATTAATGGAATGGCAAATTCGATGTTCATGTTCGGATCTCTCGAGTGCACCGCGTACGGCGTTTTTCGTTTGTAATGAACATCATTTTATACACCATCTTCTGACTCAAGATGCATCGAATATACCGGAAATATAACTTATTTTAAACGATCTGGATTTAGCGAATTCTTGATCCGACTGCTTTCGTGGATGAAGATAATGATGGAGAACTCTGGCAAACTGCCGAACTCCTTGAAACTCCAGTTCGCTCAGAAACACAATGGTAAAGCTGCGAACGGAAGGTCAAAGGCAAAGGGGAAGGCAAAGGGTTTACGATTTAGCGGCAGTAGGAATAGTTTTCAGAAGCATATGAAAAGTATTCTAGTGCTTCTGAGAACTATTCCTACTTCTTCTGTATCCTAAACCCTTTGCCTTGCCTTTTACTGCTGCACGCGACCGGCAAGTATCTTTGAAACTTCCGAGTTTCAAAGATGCGTTTTGTATTATGGGTGCACCCTAAAATTACAAAACAGCCGAGCGCTTCCCGTTTGTGCGGGATATTCACATTTATTCCATGGCATATTTCATATGAAATATACACATAATCAAGAAGGCATCGGCCACGCATCTTTGAAACTAACGAGTTTCAAAGATGCGTTTTTTGTCATTTGGGTGCGCATACCCAAATAACAAATCAGCCGAGCGCTTCCCGTTGGCGTGGGGTATCCAACGCTTGAATGTTGAATATTCATTATAATATGAGTTAGCATGCGAGGTTGCGAAGGCATCGGGACAGAATCTACGAAACTGTCCTATGCCTTTGCCTTTGGGTTTGGGTTCGAACGTACCCAAACCCAAAGATGGCAAACAGCCGAGGGCTTCCCGTGCGTCCTAGCGCACGAAACTTGGCACAAATACTGCCAAGATACATATATTTAAGTTGCCTGAAGCTCAAGGCTTCAAGTTACTTGTGCGCGAAACGCGCAATTTATTTCAAAGGCAGATGTTTTGGGTTTGGGTTCGAACGTGACACCCACGCAAACCCAAAGATGCCAAACAGCCGAGGGCTTCCCGTGCGTCCTAGAGCATGAAACTTGGCACAAATACTGCCAAGATACATATCTTTAAGTTACTTGAAGCTCAAGGCTTCAAGTTACTTGTGCGCGAAACGCGCAATTTGTTTCTAAGGCAGATGTGGCCGAGGGCGCTTCAGAACTAGCAGATTGATCTGCTGTTTCTTTGAGCGCAAAACGGCCAGAAGGGTTTCGTTTAAGCGAAACTTTTCTGCGTCTTTGAGAAACACTTTCGGAATATTTTTCATACATCTTATCCACTTTTGGATGCGCCATACTGCAAGGCGGATAATGCAGCGGATCAAAGCGAACCCTGAGCGATAAACGTACCCACCGTAGTGGAACGTTGACGATATGTTTTCGAGTGAAACTTGAAGTATATCGGAGAGAAAAGTTTTAGTTTGAAAGATTCATCGGGAGGAAATCTTTCAATTTTCAAGCATGATGCGCCAAATTGAAAGGCGGGAACGAACTGGCAAGGACCCCTACCCTAGGGCTCTCGCTTGCAGGCGGGAATCCTGCGAACGAGATGAAACCCTCCCGATAGATCGAACCGCCGTGAAAAGTTGACCTTAGCACAGCTTTGACCGGAAGTAGACATGCACATTGAGAGGTCATTTTTCAAACTAAGTCGGTTTCGAGTTACCACCTGTCAGAATACAGAATCTGATGGTGCAGATACTATCTGACCGTATGTTTACGGTCGCGATGTAACCTTTCGGGTGATGATGACTATCGGCGATTATATCGCAAAATGTTGTATAAGATAAATAGTATATGGAGACAAAACGCCGTACCGCGTCGGCAAGATAATTAATCCCATCGACCGTCAGATGCGCCTAGTGGAGATCTTAATTTAAGATCGACCGGGCCTAGTACCTTACCTTAATCAGCAGCAGCAGCAGCAAAGCTCGAATCCCAACGGGCGATACAGTCGAATGTTCCATCTCACGATCGCCAAACGCTAACGATGACAGTGCCACAACAGTCGCGTGTATGTACCACGACGCCACCCACGCGTTATGGCATGGCATGCTGGGAAGCAAAAAGCGAAGCACTGTCGCGCACATGATCCTAGGGTCAGATAGTGTAATGGCGAAAATGATTTAAACATCGCATGGCCGACGCGATGTTCGGAAATCAGATAGATTCGCTTTTACATTGCATAGCAGACGCGAGGATCGAGAAATGTCAAATCATTAATGGAATGGCAGACTCGATATTCATGTTCGGATCTCTCGAGTGCGCCACGTCGGCAAGATAAAAAATTCCCATCGACCGTCAGACTAGCCTAGTGGAGATCTTAATTTAAGATCGACCGGGCCTAGACCTCTGATCTTTATCGTCTTGGCATGGAGTGAATACCTCTGACCTTTATAATCTTCGCCCAAACCAAATTACCTTACTTACCTACCTCTGATCTTTATCGTCTTGGCATCAAGTAAATTACCTTACTTACCTTACCTTACCTTACCTACCTCTGACCTTTATCGTCTTGGCATCAAGTGAATTACCTTACTACCTCTGACCTTTATCGTCTTGGCATGAAGTAAATTACCTACCTCTGACCTTTATCGTCTTGGCATGAAGTGAATTACCTTACTTACTTACTTACTTACTTACCTACCTACCTCTTATCTTTATCGTCTTGGCATGAAGTGAATTTTCATCTCCGTTCGCTGTACGTGTTATGAATTTAGATATGGGTCATCTGAATGACCATCTCCGTTCGCCTTTTTCTTTATTTGCTATGCATGAGGAAAGCGAACGGAGATGGTCAATCAGCAGCAGCAGCAACAGCAAAGCTCGAATCCCAACGGGCGATACAGTCGAATGTTCCATCTCACGATCGCCAGACGCTAACGATGACAGTGCCACAACAGTCGCGTGTATGTACCACGACGCCACCCCCACGTTATGGCATGGCATGCTGGGAAGCAAAAAGCAAAGCACTGTCGCGCACATGATCCTGCGGTCATATGATGTAATGACGATATCCATGTTAACATCGCATGGTAATTAATGGTGCTGTCCAAAAAGATCGACGCCTAGTGGAGATCGCATATTTGTGATCGACAACGCCTAGTACTTAGTCAATCAGCAGCAGCAACAGCAACAGCAGCAAAGCTCGAATCCCAACGGGCGATACTGTCGAATGTTCAATCTCACGATCGCCAGACGCCAACGATGACAGTGCCACAACAGTCGCGTGTATGTACCACGACGCCACCCACGCGTTATGGCATGGCATGCTGGGAAGCAAAAAGCAAAGCACTGTCGCGCACATGATCCTGCGGTCATATGATGTAATGGCGATATCCATGTTAACATCGCATGGTAATTCATCGTGCTGTCCAAAAGGATCGACGCCTAGTGGAGATCGCATATTTGTGATCGACAGCGCCTAGACCTCTGACCTTTATCGTCTTGGCATCAAGTGAATTACCTTACTTACCTTACCTTAGTCAATCAGCAGCAGCAGCAGCAGCAGCAGCAGCAGCAAAGCTCGAATCCCAACGGGCGATACAGTCGAATGTTCCATCTCACGATCGCCAGACGCTAGCGATGACAGTGCCACAACAGTCGCGTGTATGTACCACGACGCCACCCACGCGTTATGGCATAGCATGCTGGGAAGCAAAAAGCAAAGCACTGTCGCGCACATGATCCTGCGGTCATATGATGTAATGGCGATATCCATGTTAACATCGCATGGTAATTAATGGTGCTGTCCAAAAAGATCGACGCCTAGTGGAGATCGCATATTTGTGATCGACAGCGCCTAGTAGTCAATCAGCAGCAGCAGCAGCAGCAGCAGCAGCAGCAGCAAAGCTCGAATCCCAACGGGCGATACAGTCGAATGTACGATCTTACGATCGCCAGACGCCAATGATGACAGTGCCACTGCAGTCGCGTACATTTATCGCGACGCCACCCACGCGTTATGGCATGGCATGCTGGGAAGCAAAAAGCAAAGCACTGTCGCGCACATGATCCTGCGGTCAGATAGTGTAATAGCGAAAATGATTTAAACATCGCATGGCCGACGCGATGTTCGGAAATCAGATAGATTCGCTTTTACATTGCATAGCAGACGCGAGGTTCGAGAAATGTCAAATCATTAATGGAATGGCAAATTCGATGTTCATGTTCGGATCTCTCGAGTGCACCGCGTACGGCGTTTTTCGTTTGTAATGAACATCATTTTATACACCATCTTCTGACTCAAGATGCATCGAATATACCGGAAATATAACTTATTTTAAACGATCTGGATTTAGCGAATTCTTGATCCGACTGCTTTCGTGGATGAAGATAATGATGGAGAACTCTGGCAAACTGCCGAACTCCTTGAAACTCCAGTTCGCTCAGAAACAGAATGGTAAAGCTGCGAACGGAAGGTCAAAGGCAAAGGGGAAGGCAAAGGGTTTAAGATTTAGCGGCAGTAGGAATAGTTTTCAGAAGCATATGAAAAGTATTCTAGTGCTTCTGAAACTATTCCTACTTCTTCTGTATCCTAAACCCTTTGCCTTGCCTTTTACTGCTGCACGCGACCGGCAAGTATCTTTGAAACTTCCGAGTTTCAAAGATGCGTTTTGTATTATGGGTGCACCCTAAAATTACAAAACAGCCGAGCGCTTCCCGTTTGTGCGGGATATTCACATTTATTCCATGGCATATTTCATATGAAATATACACATAAGCACGAAGGCATCGGCCACGCATCTTTGAAACTAACGAGTTTCAAAGATGCGTTTTTGGTCATTTGGGTGCGCATACCCAAATAACAAATCAGCCGAGCGCTTCCCGTTGGCGTGGGGTATCCAACGCTTGAATGTTGAATATTCATTATAATATGAGTTAGCATGCGAGGTTGCGAAGGCATCGGGACAGAATCTACGAAACTGTCCTATGCCTTTGCCTTTGGGTTTGGGTTCGAACGTACCCAAACCCAAAGATGGCAAACAGCCGAGGGCTTCCCGTGCGTCCTAGCGCACGAAACTTGGCACAAATACTGCCAAGATACATATATTTAAGTTGCCTGAAGCTCAAGGCTTCAAGTTACTTGTGCGCGAAACGCGCAATTTATTTCAAAGGCAGATGTTTTGGGTTTGGGTTCGAACGTGACACCCACGCAAACCCAAAGATGCCAAACAGCCGAGGGCTTCCCGTGCGTCCTAGAGCATGAAACTTGGCACAAATACTGCCAAGATACATATCTTTAAGTTACTTGAAGCTCAAGGCTTCAAGTTACTTGTGCGCGAAACGCGCAATTTGTTTCTAAGGCAGATGTGGCCGAGGGCGCTTCAGAACTAGCAGATTGATCTGCTGTTTCTTTGAGCGCAAAACGGCCAGAAGGGTTTCGTTTAAGCGAAACTTTTCTGCGTCTTTGAGAAACACTTTCGGAATATTTTTCATACATCTTATCCACTTTTGGATGCGCCATACTGCAAGGCGGATAATGCAGCGGATCAAAGCGAACCCTGAGCGATAAACGTACCCACCGTAGTGGAACGTTGACGATATGTTTTCGAGTGAAACTTGAAGTATATCGGAGAGAAAAGTTTTAGTTTGAAAGATTCATCGGGAGGAAATCTTTCAATTTTCAAGCATGATGCGCCAAATTGAAAGGCGGGAACGAACTGGCAGGGACCCCTACCCTAGGGCTCTCGCTTGCAGGCGGGAATCCTGCGAACGAGATGAAACCCTCCCGATAGATCGAACCGCCGTGAAAAGTTGACCTTAGCACAGCTTTGACCGGAAGTAGACATGCACATTGAGAGGTCATTTTTCAAACTAAGTCGGTTTCGAGTTACCACCTGTCAGAATACAGAATCTGATGGTGCAGATACTATCTGACCGTATGTTTACGGTCGCGATGTAACCTTTCGGGTGATGATGACTATCGGCGATTATATCGCAAAATGTTGTATAAGATAAATAGTATATGGAGACAAAACGCCGTACCGCGTCGGCAAGATAATTAATCCCATCGACCGTCAGATGCGCCTAGTGGAGATCTTAATTTAAGATCGACCGGGCCTAGTACCTTACCTTAATCAGCAGCAGCAGCAGCAAAGCTCGAATCCCAACGGGCGATACAGTCGAATGTTCCATCTCACGATCGCCAGACGCTAACGATGACAGTGCCACAACAGTCGCGTGTATGTACCACGACGCCACCCACGCGTTATGGCATGGCATGCTGGGAAGCAAAAAGCAAAGCACTGTCGCGCACATGATCCTACGGTCAGATAGTGTAATGGCGAAAATGATTTAAACATCGCATGGCCGACGCGATGTTCGGAAATCATACAAATTCGCTTTTACATTGCATAGCAGACGCGAGGATCGAGAAATGTCAAATCATTAATGGAATGGCGGACTCGATGTTCATGTTCGGATCTCTCGAGTGCGCCACGTCGGCAAATAATCCCATCGACCGTCAGATGCGCCTAGTGGATATCTTAATTTAAGATCGACCGGGCCTAGTACTTACCTTAATCAGCAGCAGCAGCAGCAAAGCTCGAATCCCAACGGGCGACGCAGTCGAATTATCGATCTGACGATCGACAGACGCTAGCGATGATAGTGCCACAACAGTCGCGTGTATGTACCACGACGCCACCCACGCGTTATGGCATGGCATGCTGGGAAGCAAAAAGCAAAGCACTGTCGCACACATGATCCTGCGGTCATATGATGTAATGGCGATAGCCATGTTAACATCGCATGGCGATTAATCGTGCTGTCCAAAAAGATCGACGCCGAGTGGAGATCGCATATTTGTGATCGACAGCGCCTAGACCTCTGACCTTTATAATCTTCACCCAAACCAAATTTTCATCTCCGTTCGCTGTACGTGTTATGAATTTAGATATGGGTCATCTGAATGACCATCTCCGTTCGCCTTTTTCTTTATTTGCTATGTATGAGGAAAGCGAACGGAGATGGTCATTCAGCAGCAGCAGCAGCAGCAGCAGCAAAGCTCGAATCCCAACGGGCGATACAGTCGAATGTTCCATCTCACGATCGCCAGGCGCTAACGATGACAGTGCCACAACAGTCGCGTGTATGTACCACGACGCCACCCACGCGTTATGGCATGGCATGCTGGGAAGCAAAAAGCAAAGCACTGTCGCGCACATGATCCTGCGGTCATATGATGTAATGACGATATCCATGTTAACATCGCATGGTAATTAATGGTGCTGTCCAAAAAGATCGACGCCTAGTGGAGATCGCATATTTGTGATCGACAACGCCTAGTACTTAGTCAATCAGCAGCAGCAACAGCAACAGCAGCAAAGCTCGAATCCCAACGGGCGATACTGTCGAATGTTCAATCTCACGATCGCCAGACGCCAACGATGACAGTGCCACAACAGTCGCGTGTATGTACCACGACGCCACCCACGCGTTATGGCATGGCATGCTGGGAAGCAAAAAGCGAAGCACTGTCGCGCACATGATCCTGCGGTCAGATGTAATGGCGATATCCATGTTAACATCGCATGGTAATTCATCGTGCTGTCCAAAAATATCGACGCCTAGTGGAGATCGCATATTTTTGATCGACAGCGCCTAGACCTCTGACCTTTATCGTCTTGGCATCAAGTAAATTACCTTACCTTACCTTACCTTAGTCAATCAGCAGCAGCAGCAGCAGCAGCAGCAGCAGCAGCAGCAACAAAGCTCGAATCCCAACGGGCGACGCAGTCGAATGTTCCATCTCACGATCGCCAGACGCTAACGATGACAGTGCCACAACAATCGCGTGTATGTACCACGACGCCACCCACGCGTTATGGCATGGCATGCTGGGAAGCAAAAAGCAAAGCACTGTCGCGCACATGATCCTGCGGTCATATGATGTAATGGCGATATCCATGTTAACATCGCATGGTAATCAATCGTGCTGTCCAAAAAGATCGACGCCTAGTGGAGATCGCATATTTGTGATCGACAGCGCCTAGTAGTCAATCAGCAGCAGCAGCAGCAGCAGCAGCAGCAACAGCAAAGCTCGAATCCCAACGGGCGATACAGTCGAATGTTCCATCTCACGATCGCCAGACGCCAACGATGACAGTGCCACAACAGTCGCGTGTATGTACCACGACGCCACTCACGCGTTATGGCATGGCATGCTGGGAAGCAAAAAGCAAAGCGGCACTGTCGCGCACATGATCCTACGGTCAGATAGTGTAATGGCGAAAATGATTTAAACATCGCATGGCCGACGCGATGTTCGGACATCAGATCGATTCGCTTTTACATTGCATAGCAGACGCGAGGATCTCGATGTTCATGTTCGGATCTCTCGAGTGCGCCACGTCGGCAAGATAAATAATCCCATCGACCGTCAGATGCGCCTAGTGGAGATCTTAATTTAAGATCGACCGGGCCTAGAACCTTACCTTAATCAGCAGCAGCAGCAGCAAAGCTCGAATCCCAACGGGCGACGCAGTCGAATTTTCGATCTCACGATCGCCAGACGCTAACGATGACACTGCCACTGCAGTCGCGTACATTTATCGCGACGCCACCCACGCGTTATGGCATGGCATGCTGGGAAGCAAAAAGCAAAGCACTGTCGCGCACATGATCCTGCGGTCAGATAGTGTAATAGCGAAAATGATTTAAACATCGCATGGCCGACGCGATGTTCGGAAATCAGATAGATTCGCTTTTACATTGCATAGCAGACGCGAGGTTCGAGAAATGTCAAATCATTAATGGAATGGCAAATTCGATGTTCATGTTCGGATCTCTCGAGTGCACCGCGTACGGCGTTTTTCGTTTGTAATGAACATCATTTTATACACCATCTTCTGACTCAAGATGCATCGAATATACCGGAAATATAACTTATTTTAAACGATCTGGATTTAGCGAATTCTTGATCCGACTGCTTTCGTGGATGAAGATAATGATGGAGAACTCTGGCAAACTGCCGAACTCCTTGAAACTCCAGTTCGCTCAGAAACAGAATGGTAAAGCTGCGAACGGAAGGTCAAAGGCAAAGGGGAAGGCAAAGGGTTTAAGATTTAGCGGCAGTAGGAATAGTTTTCAGAAGCATATGAAAAGTATTCTAGTGCTTCTGAAAACTATTCCTACTTCTTCTGTATCCTAAACCCTTTGCCTTGCCTTTTACTGCTGCACGCGACCGGCAAGCATCTTTGAAACTTCCGAGTTTCAAAGATGCGTTTTGTATTTTGGGTGCACCCTAAAATTACAAAACAGCCGAGCGCTTCCCGTTTGTGCGGGATATTCACATGTATTCCATGGAATATTTCATATGAAATATACACTTGAGCACGAAGGCATCGGCCACGCATCTTTGAAACTAACGAGTTTCAAAGATGCATCTTTGAAACTAACGAGTTTCAAAGATGCGTTTTTTGTCATTTGGGTGCGCATACCCAAATAACAAATCAGCCGAACGCTTCCCGTTGGCGTGGGGTATCCAACGCTTGAATGTTTAATATTCATTATAATATGAGTTAGCATGCGAGGTTGCAAAGGCATCGGGACAGAATCTACGAAACTGTCCTATGCCTTTGCCTTTGGATTTGGGTTCGAACGTACCCAAACCCAAAGATGGCAAACAGCCGAGGGCTTCCCGTGCGTCCTAGCGCACGAAACTTGGCACAAATACTGCCAAGATACATATCTTTAGGTTACCTGAAGCTCAAGGCTTCAAGTTACTTGTGCGCGAAACGCGCAATTTATTTCTAAGGCAGATGTTTTGGGTTTGGGTTTGGGTTCGAACCCAAACGCAAAGATGCCAAACAGCCGAGGGCTTCCCGTGCGTCCTAGAGCACGAAACTTGGCACAAATACTGCCAAGGGATATATCTTTAAGTTACCTGAAGCTCAAGGCTTCAAGTTACTTGTGCGCCCAACGCGCAATTTATTTCTAAGGCAGATGTTTTGGGTTTGGGTTTGGGTTCGAACCCAAACCCAAACCCAAAGATGCCAAGCAGCCGAGGGTTTCACCTGCGTGTGCATGTGTGTTAATTCATATGAAATATTTCATGGAATACATGTGAATATTCCGCACAAACGGGAAGCGCTCGGCTGTTTTGTAATTTTAGGGTGCACCCAAAATACAAAACGCATCTTTGAAACTCGGAAGTTTCAAAGATGCTTGCCGGTCGCGTGCAGCAGTAAAAGGCAAAGCAAAGGTTTTAGGATATAGAAGAAGTAGGAATAGTTTTCAGAAGCACTAGAATACTTTTCATATG
>LGRX02032814.1:0-14865 GCA_001247695.2 Cymbomonas tetramitiformis
AATCAGCCTGGGGCTGGAGTTCCTGCACTTTTGCAAGGTGCTGCATCGCGACATCAAGCCGGCCAACGTGTTTCTGCGGGGCGACGATTGCATGGGCTGCGAAACATCAATGTCCGCGCAACTCGGGGACTTTGGACTTGCGCGCGTGCTCGACAGAACTCAGGCAAGTAGTGCCCGAGGGGCGTAATGACAAATGCTATCTCGCGCCAGTTTAGAGGATCCTCAAAGGGATAATGGCGCCGAAGGTTTTTAGACGCGGGCTTGGAACAGGCGATGGCGAACACTGTATGTGGAACGCCATATACAATGAGTCCTGAGCTATTAAAAGGCGTGCCGTACAATCACAAGTCCGACGTCTGGGCACTCGGATGTGTGGCGTTCGAAATGATGAGTCTCAGCCTCCCGTTCCAAGCCAACAATATGGTCCGCTCAAACCCAGGCTCATATCTAAATCTGCACACAATTGTAGAGTCACACCGGTCACCTCAGCAAATACGCCTATGCACACGTGCCTGCCACCTCAGCATATACGCCTTTGCACACGTGCCTGCTACCTGAACGTGCGCTCACCTGTGCGAAAATGGCAATAATCTCCACATACGAACACTTTTTTCATCAAGCTGGTCACCGGAGCGACTGTGCCTTGTGAGGACCGTGCACGTATAACCCGGATAATGATGAACATTTTGTGACGTCTAATGTGGAAGTAAGCAGATGGTGTGCAGATCAGACAGCTGCTTCGATGCAAATTTTTATTGCCCTGCTACGGCCTGCTGAGACACTACTGCTATCGAACAGGTCGAGCTTAGCCAAAGGGTGCAAAGACAGCCGACGCCGCCCCTGCCTGACTTCTACAGGCACGTTCGCATATTTCAAGGATGAAGCTTTTAGATAGCAAATCACCCTTATGTTCTTGTGCAATGATATTACTTTTGGCACCAACGAGTTCAGCGGCTTGCTCACCACTTTCTGGCCCTAATGCAAGGTGCTTGTACCGCTACGGGCTAACTTTGTCCGCGCCTATGACCCTTGAATGGCAGTTGGTGTTGACCTCTTCGATAGGATGCCTCCACTGCAACTATGCACCGTAACAATTCAGGCGCCATCGCTGCCGGCGCTTCCCGTCTGCATAATCTGCGAGGTTGAGCCTCAAAGGGTGGGTTTGTTTGCAGCTTGGCGCTCCGACAACTGGTGGGGGCGATGTTGCACAAGAGTGTGCGTACAAGACTCACTGCTCAGCAGATCGTATCGCACGGCCTCATCGCTCCAAGGTAGTGGCTCTCCCTCCCTTTTTTAAAAAAACTGTCCCCGGCCAGACTCTCCGAGGCCTTCCAGCCTGAATATGCAGTTCCGGGCCTCCGACAAGTCGAGTGCTCGTGCAAAACCCGCACGTCATGAACCCTAGCTCTTGTCACATCTGCTTCAGTTGAGTACCTCAAGTCAAGATCCCTAGAAGGCGTTATTGTGTGCCCTGCGTGCTCCCAAGGTCCGTGGAGAGGTCTGTGCAGGTGACCGTTGCGCGGCTGATGAATATGTCGGCGAACGTTTTTGTTTGCTCGGTGCACTAGAAAGTGACTTGTGTGCCACTGTGGGGAATCACAGGTGTGTCGGCATTGCGCGGGCAGCAGTCGCTATCGCGCCTTCGTTTAAGACTCCTCTGCCTGCGCCTGGATCTAATCAGGTCATAAGTCATTTCCACTCATTACCATAGACCTGTGAGCTTTCCTTTCACAACACTTGTTTATAACTAAGTGCTTGCGGGCACTGCTACCACACACGTGGTGAACACTGTCAAGGGGAATCGATAGTTGACAGAAAGAATTTCAGTGTGAAAGGATGCGCTTAGTGAAACAGACGCGCCTGCGTTTCGAGATCGCGGATGATATTCCGTGTTTCTTAACCTGGTGGGTTAAGCACTGTTTGCGTATGATATCCCTGCAACGTGCGCTTTCATCGGTGGACTCCCTTCAATTTTTACTTGCACTACTTGGCTCCACTCAAAGTTTAAAATGTATTGGCGGCCAATCTTCAACGTTCACTTGCATCGGTGGCTTTATTACATTGGTCACTTCCACTGCCTTCAAAGGCCAAGCGCGTTGGTGCAATTTCTAACCTTCCATTCACATTCATGTGCTTGTATAGGCTTCCAAGTTGAAAAGGAAGATGTCAAGGCAGGATCGAATGACAGCAGCTCAAATGAAATTGCCAGGTAAAATTATCCTCACCTGCTCATCATCCCGTTGCGTGAAGACGAAGGCAGATTGTGGGAGAAAGAGTTGGCAATTTGTCCGAAGAATATTAAGAAGTCAATTACCTCGCAGGAACCACGAGCGATGCGCAGACTCTTCTGCGCGCTGCCTCGTCAGTTTCCACTCAGGTTGGTGTTGCCCACGGCCCCCTTTGCCTACCAAGTTCATCTGTATTCGAAGGCGAGGGTGAGTAGCGATCGAGCAGTCATATGGTCCTAGGTGGTTTGCGGGCCATCGTTAAGCGCAATACGTTGGAGGAGGCGTTGCCGTGCCGGGAGCTGTGAAAACATGAAATAGATGAATATGAGTTTCAAGCAGTAAATGAGCTTGCCTGTTTGATTTTACATCCGACCAGTTAGTTCCCTGGTTGATGTGACTGCAACAAATTATGACCAACGGATCTTCTGGACTTGTGGCGGAGATGGAGGCAACTTTGACGACACAACATCTTCGAGGCTGTGGCAGGTGTCGCGACTCGGGATATCCTTGCCCCCCCCGACGAGCAGCAATTATACAGCATCCCCCATGGCTACGCCTAAACCTAGCATCCACTCCCAGAGCTCAGGTGTGCCCACAAATATGTTTGCCTGAAAGCCTGATGTGGTCGCATAAAGGCGCATGGTAGTGCCTGGTCGTGGCTCAACAGACTTGCTGACGACGGCCATTAAGTCCTTTCTCATCTGTCAGATGATTGTGTTCTTTTAGTGCAACTACAATTGCTGAAAGGGAGGCGCTGAATGCGGTTGGAGTTGGATTCGGAGAGCATTTATTCAGTGCCGAACCCATCAAGTTTGGATATGAAATAGATGTTAAAACGATTTTGTGCGGGATGATATGCTTTTTGCAGACATCTGGCTACCTGACATAAGAACTCCCGAGGCAAAACCGAAACAGGCATTGAAGGTTAGTTCCACAGCACACAGTTTGAAATCAGGAACGAATTTATCTCGCCCTTGCCAACCAACCGAACTCTTAGAGGACTTGAGTCGAGTTCACACATTTTGCACAGCGATGAAGGTGTGCGGCGGACAAGGCAAGGCGGGGCTGGGTAAGCATTTAATCTGGCGACTTCTGGCTAAAGTGGCGGGAGGAAAATCCAGCTTCACTGATTTGTTTCACCACTAGCAACAGAAACATCTGAGTGTGGCACCTTGGCATCAACTGACAAACTCGCTTGGAAAGCTGTTCAAGCGTCTTGACATATAGTGTCTCATCAGAGTCGCTAAAAAGCTGTTCAAGCGTCTTGACATAAAGTGTGCCATCAGAGTCGCTGGAAAGCTGTTCAAGCGCCTTGACATATAGTGTCTCATCAGAGTCGCTAAAAAGCTGTTCAAGCGTCTTGACATATAGTGTGCCATCAGAGTCGCTAAAAAGCTGTTCAAGCGTCTTGACAAATAGTTTGCCATCAGATTCGCTGGCCAACTTGCAGCGCATGCCCACAGTGCGAGGCGGTCATTCGGACGGAGGCATGTCGGCTCTGAGGATAACGAATGGCACATTGCAGGGAGGCAAGTGTAGTGACTGTTGAAACACAAATTTTAGTGATACTCTGCGATGCCCGTTTGTGTTGTTCAGGACATGGGCGACGTAGCCTTGATCATGAAGAACTCGCTTAAGATGTGTGTGAACAAGAAAATGGGGAAAAAGAAAAACGGTGCAGCTTCGGATCCCGATACTGCGTTGCCTGAAGGCTCAATTCTTCTTGCCATGGACAGTTTCAAAAAGAACAATGGCCCAAAAGCAGATAAGGTAGAGAACTTAGAAATGTGGCTAAGCCAGCTACGTGTTGAAATTGAGCAGCAAGAAAAACACTTCTAGCAGTTAAATTGATTAAATAGTCACGTGGTGTAGTAAAATTTCTATGAAATATATCTATGCAATGACTCATGCGAAGTGAGTTGGACTTTACTTCCCTCCTCCAGTATTCCCTCCTCCAACTATAGGAGTCCTGTCCAGAACTCCATCCTCTCAGATTTAATAATGCAACGTGCTCGCTTTTCCAACCTCTATTGCCTTCAGCAGATTTATAAGATATATGGCCTGCGAAGTAATTTGGAATATATCATAATCGAGCTACTTTGCGGACTATCATCCCATAAGCCGAAACAATTATATTGCGCAAACAAATATTGTTGCTACTTGATGTCTTACCTCAGTAACGATATCTGTGAATCAAATGTGGACGACAAGGGGACAGGATTCAAAGGCACACTTACACAAATACCATTAAGTACACCACTTCCGGTGGGTCGTGCTATGGTACGTACTCACATCGAATATATGTGAGTGTTTTGAAAGCACATATACGGCATACAACACGCCATGACAGTGTTGTATCGTAGAACGCGTGCACCTCTCAAACATTTCTCAGCCACCATTCTGCTGATTTTCTTACGAGAATTCATGACATCAAGTGTCTTATTTCGATTTCATGTTTGAAATTTAAAATGTTGATATTTTATTATATATGAGCGTAGATGTGGAGGTTAGGCATGGCTAAACGATCGTATCTTGAAAATTAGTAGGCGGCAGGTTCTGTGCGTTTATATTCGTTGCGAACTAACTTGGGAATACATCCCTGGTGGGTTGTAATTCAGCAATGCGCCTATCACTACTTTTTGCACGCTTCCATATTTTTGCCACATTGAACAACCAGGAATACCCAAGAAGTGCCGGCATTACATAACCTGTCGTCGGCACCTCTCGTTTTCTCGTATAGGTTGTGTCGTCACAAAGTGACGCATGTTGTGTGAGATCATATCCTGCCGACATCGCGGACGCAAGCGTCCATTGCCACGGTAGAGCAGGCCAGCTTTCGTCCGCAGCACAAAAGTCACCAGAATCGATATGAACACCACATGGTGCATCCTTGAGGTGAAATAATAAAAAGAGTTTCAACGCTCATACGCCACATAAGTAAAATGTGCTCTACTTGCGTGAGGCGAGTAAGCTGAAGTCGCGAGCTGACAAAAGCGACTGTCCCAGGGGTATTCCCAGGAGTTATCTATTATCCAGTATGCAATATGATCGGATCTTATATACTTTCAGAATATCTTTCTGTTCACATAAACGCAGACAGCAAGAGTTATTATTTTCTGCTGTCCAAATCTGAGAGACCAACTCAGTGATCTCTCTTTATTCACCACCCTGAGCTCGCCGATTATTTCCCCTAACTGTTCGCTCAGATGAATGTCACATTCCCTTCCTATTTCTCCCAATAGTCCCCTGATATCAATTTCAGGCATTCAGACACCCCTTATCGTGAGGGGGTCGCAGCTACGTCGTGCCCCCTGGCACAACTCTCCCCCCCTTAGGAGTGGACTTTCCCTTGAAACCACGACTAATGCATGAATCTACATATAATGGCGTACAGGGGTCTCGATAGCTGCACTTGAGGTCCATCTGCTCACCAGCGTGACAGAAGGGCTTCATCAAGGATCACGCTGCCAACGCCCATCCCCAACTTCACCCGACTGCGCACAACTAATAGCTAAGGCAGGTCTTCAGTCTTCGTCTCTTCTTCGCCGTAAGTTAATCGTACTCCGTCGGCACCTCCGAAAGTCAAGTGCTGGAACAGATGTCGTAGTAGATGATTTGGGACAGGAAACACAGCATGGGACTTCTGCACTCCTGGTGTGTCACCCCTGGGTCCAAGCTGTGAGGTACGTTTCGGGATGCATTCCTGTCGCCCGACGGTATGGACAAAGGGTAGCCGCTGTGCATTGCAGCAGGGGCTCGGGCGGTGGCGAACTCGTCCAGATACAGGTGGGCTTCTTGTATCGTTTCCCATACATGCAGTACGTGCAAGTAAGAGGCGCCGGAAGTTGCCTCGTTACCGGCCTGAAACGCAAAGCGCTAGGGTAACGGCCCATCGGGTTTTCCACATACCAGTGTTGAGGTCGAAGGTACTCGATGATGTCTAGTGTGCGTTGTACGCACACGTCCGCTGTCACAAAGTCTGGCGGACCTCCCCTAGTACGAGCCTGGCTGTACTGGGTACAAGGGGGGCTTGCCCATACTACGTCGAAGTATCCTGGGGGGTATTATCTCCAGTAATCCCAACCCTCGATGGCCGCCACGTGAGTCGGCTGCCATACAGGGTCAGAATCCAGTGTCACGGATGTCGACATCGGGAAGCAACGAGCAAATTATCTTTCTACTGAACCTGTTCCACTGAAGACCAACAGTATTCGTACTGGTCGGGCATCAATCCCAGCGAGGGTGGTAACGTAGGTGGTCTCTCCTTTACTCGTCACCTCTCGGCGTTTCCAGGGCAGGCATTCAGTCGAATTGTCCTCCGGCTCCCCTTCCCAAGGTGTCCCTAGCATGGGAGACGATGAAGCGAACACAGTGCCGCCACGGTGGGGCCTGCTGTATCACGGCGTTGTTCTCGGCGGCGTAAGGCGGCGTCGCGCACCTGGACTTCCATGGCTACACGCGCAGCTTCAAATTCTCTCAACTGCTGCAGAGGGGTTCCTCGTTTTAGCTTGTCTCGAGTTCTCCACGCGAGTCGTGGGCCTTAGAATGTCCAGTCCAGCGCACCTTCCACTCCTCGATTTCCTTGCCGCGGGAAAAATAATACGAACTCGGCGGGCCAAGATACGATCCACATGTGCTTCACGCTGACCATCCACCACCACTGCCTCTGGAATCGTTGGTTGTCGACGTGAGGCAAAGGTGGCTGCTCCGTCCACGTACGGCTTCAACCGGTGCTATGCGAAGACATCGTGTATACGCCACGCAGCCAGGAGGTAGCTGCAGTCGGTACGCCACTGGTGCGCCACGGTCAGCCTCAGGAAGGTGGTGGCGGGGTTGTCGTGGGACGAGGTAAATTCGATCCTGGCTTCTCCCTTTGCAACATCCGCTTGGCACTTGACCGAGTGCGAGAAGCTATCGTCGCGCCAGGAAGATCCGCCAGGGCCTCAGCTGGCCTACCTGGTCGGTGCCACAATTGTCGGTGCTGACAGTTTGGCCCCCTTGCCCTTGGCGCGAGAGGCTCCAAGAGCATCGCGAAGGGTCCTTGCCCCCTTTTCCAGAGCCGCATGTTGCCATGCGAAAGTCACCCTCTTCATAGGGGCTGCAGTGGCCTCCACCGGTAGGTCTGCGCCGGGGCACTCTGGCACCCCTCCAGCGTCTGACGTGACCTTCACTGGGAGACCCACACCGGGGCACGCTTGCGCACCCCTCCAGCGTCTGCAGTGGCCTCCGTCAGGAGATCCGCGCCGGGGCACGCCTGCACCCCTTCAGCGTCTGTAGTGACCTCTGTAGGGAGATCCGTGTCGAGGTGCTCCTGCACCCCTCCAGCGTCTGCGTGGGACTCCATGGCCAGCTCTGCCAGCTGTAAGGTGTCCACAGCGTTCAACCAGCTGTCCACCTCGGCAAGCCGGGGTAACGTGCCTAAGGCTGGACCCTCGATAAAGAGGTCAGATGCATCCAGCACCGAGAGTGGGTCTTTCGGGAGCTCAGACTTGGCGTCCAAAATGCCAGCTTCCTGTAGTGTGTCCCTCCCGCGGGGTCTTGGCTGCGTAATCTGGCCTACGCGATACAGTAATCGCCCATATTTAAGAAAACAGGGATTTTGGGCCAGCCAGCCGTACTCATCGAGTTGGGTACCCCCCCCGCCAGCGTCAGCGTCATAAGAGAACTCGAAGAATAGTAAGCCATTTTCTTTCAATTAGCCAGCTATTTTCTTAAATTTTCATTGATAAACGCTTAAAACGGCCATAATTTCAGGAAAAATCGCCTGCGGCGCCAGCACAAAGGTTGCTTATTTCGGGAATTTTCTTAGCCGAAAAAGCCAGCCAGCCGTACTCATCGAGTTGGGTACCCCCCCCCAAACGCTGGCTGCTTTCTTAACGTCGGGTTTTCTTAAAAGTGAGTGATTACTGTAGTGCGTCAGGTACCAGCAGCAGCGCTCCCTTCACATACTCCATGCGAGGGACGCCCACCTCCGCGAGGTCCATGTACCACCGTGCCTGGCGTCGGCTCAGCTCCCTCCCTGGCTCCATCAGCCATTCTCGAGAGGTCGGTGGTCACCTTGCAGCTTGAAAGCAGTGAAGATCAGGTAGTGCCGCCAAGTCACCGTGGTACAGTGGTGGAGTCCACAGAGCTCCCTCTCTCCCGTGTGGCAATTCCGCTCCGCTGCAAAAAATTGTCGGCTCTCGTAGGCGATCACCTTGAGGCCTTCACTACAGTCCGCATCGAACCCCCCTTCCAGCGCTACTCCACTGGCGTCGGTTTGTACCACAAACAGGGTCGACCCATCAGTTGCTGCTTCAACGTTCGGCAGGGCCAGGACATGAGCATACACCAGGGCAGTCTTCAGCTCCTCGAAGGCCCATTGCTGTTCCGGGCCCCACTTCCACTCCACATCGTTCTTGGTGAGCATGGTAAGGGGCTGTGCGATGTCGGAGAAACAGTGGATGAAGCGTCGGTAATACCCAGCCAAGCCCATGAATTGACGAACGTGGGTCGCGTTCTCCAGCGCCGGCCAGTCTCGCACCACTGCCACCTTGGCATGCTGGGGTCTGCAGCCCTCGCTAGACAGGATGTGACCAAGGAACTTCAAGGACTCCTTCAACATCTGCACCTTGGACGCCTTCAGGTATACACCTTTTTCTGGACAGGTTTGCAGGAAGTTGCGCACGTTCTCGTAGTGCTCCTGAACTCCTCCCTTCACATTGAACAAAACCACATCGTCAATGAAGATTCGTACGAAGGGTAGGTGTCCCAGCGCCCTCTGCATCCTTCGCTGGTACTGTTACGGGGAATTCTGTAGTCCTTGGGGCATCACCAGCCACTCATACGAGCCCATCCCCTACAAATCATTGGCCTACCTGTCCGCACGCGTGGAAAACCGTCCGTCCGACGCGTGGATAGCGTACGGACACCGTATGGACGCTTTTTTTGCTAAATCCACACGTGTGAAATTGTCTAATTTGTAAAAGTGATGTTCATACGGTGTCCATACGATAAATCCACACGTCGTCCATACGTGCGCTTCCGTGTGGACGACGTATGCTAGTTTACCTGATTTTATTACGCGTGTGGACGCTCCGTACACTGCCCGACCGTATGGATAGGTGCCGTCCATACGCATGAACCACTGGAAATTGTTGTCCACACGCGCGGACTGCGAGAAATGCCGCTTCTACCCCTCCTCAGCCATATGGACACCATGGGGACGTGTCCCTGGACCGTACCGACGCGTACGGACGACGTGTGGACGGGCGTATGGACAGTGTGAGGCCCGTGCCGTGCCACTCTTTTGCGCTTGTCCGCACGTGTAGACACCCATTGCACCCGGGCCTGGGTGTACCCGAGCATTTCATGTCCGTTCATCAGCCACATGGACACCATGGGGGCGTGTCCCTGGGTCGTACCGACGCGTACGGACGACGTATGGACGGGCGTATGGACAGTGTGAGGCCCGTGCCGTGCCACTCGTTTGCGCTTGTCCGCACGTGTGGACACCATTGCACCCGGGCTGGTGTACCCGAGCATTTCCTGCCCCTTCATCAGCCACATGGACACCATGGGGGCGTGTCCCTGGGTCGTACCGATGCGTACGGGCGACGTGTGGACGGGCGTATGGACAGTGTGAGGCCCGTGCTGCGCCACTCGTTTGCGCTTGTCCGCACGTGTGCACAGCCACTGCACCCGGGCTTGGGTGTGCCCGAGCGTTACTGTACTTGCCCCTTCATCAGCCATATATGGGCACCATAGGGGCGTGTCGCCGAACGAACCTGTGCTAGGAGGCAAGCACAAGAGCAAGAAAAACGGCTAAGTGCAAAACGCAAGAGTACTCAGTACGGAGTACAGTAGGACCGATCAGAATGATGTTGTTGTGAGGTGCCTGGCATGTTGTACGAAGTACTCAGTACAGTTGAGTTATGGAAAGAGTTCCTGAATGTATAAGAACTCTAAGTGTAACCAATTTCGGAGATGAGAACTGAACTGAAAAGTGTAACATAAAAGTAAAAAGCCGTAACTGCTGTATATTGTGTATTGAAAGCATGCACTGAAAGCAAAAGCATATTAGGAAGAATTACGAAACCGAATTCCGAATAGTGGACCAACCGAAACCATACCTCGTGCGGTCGTTTAATAAGTAGATAATAGATAAGTCCGAAACCGTAAAGAAGAGGAAAGCAAAGGGTGTAGACTCCCACAAAATGGTAATTAGTCCGTGTTTTCACGTTGCTTCCCTGTTTTTTTTGCGCGAATTCTGATCAGATGCCACCTTGCCTCGCGTGATTAGCTAGCGTAGACCTTTCTACGAAATCGAGAATGCCTGTTCTTTTGCTTGCGTTGCGCGGCGGTGGGTGTGTTTGAGGGTTCCAGGTACTCTTGGGACCGCGTTGGCGTGGAGGATTCAGCCCAACGGCAATCTTTTAAGGTGCGCGCGTTGCCCCTTCTCTAGGCACGCATACGCACGCACGCATAAGCCGTAGTTTCGGCGTTCCGCAGGTGTGCAAATTCCAAATCGCTTCAGATTTTCGGCAATTCCGACCCTTCGCGGCGGAAGCGCTGCGCAAATTTTTTAAAATTGCGTAGCTTTTGCTGAATTTCGGGATCGGTTTGTGATCTTGCGTGCCTCTAGTGTAGCCCCCTAGTCCCCCCTATTCGGAAATTGCCGCGCTTCGGCCGGTGTGACTGCTTGTGCTCGCACACAAGTGGTGAATTTCTGAAAGCGGGTGCTAGTTACCGCGCGTGGCGTGGGGCGTTTTTCAATTGATTAGTTTGCAAGCATACCGCGCGTGATGTTCCCAATGGAGCTTTAATCTTTTAGTTCCCTCTATTCCGGAAATCTCCGCGCTTCGGCCGGTGTAACTGCTTGTGCTCGCGCACAAGTAGTGAATTTCTGGATCGGCGGGTGCTGGTCACCGCGCGTGTCGTATAGCATATATCAATTAGTTAGATCGCACACATAGCACGCACATAATGTACTCGGATGGAGAAGGATTCCACGGTCGGTCGGGTCGTCGTGGAGGGGGTCGGGCCGGCGCCGCCCCCGGCTCAGCCGTGGGGTCCGGTCGGTCGGGATCTCGCGCTGCGGGTCTGTCGGTCGGCCCGGGCTCTTCGGAGTTCTGGGGCGCGGCTGGCAGGTCGGACAGCCGGGATTGGCGCTCCCGTGAGAGGGGGGGGAGTGCGGCGTGCACTCGCACGCCAATACGACGGTGAAGCCCTCGAGGTTACACCGGCGCGCACGCTCCTGAGGGCTCCTCCGAGGTTGTCTGGTGAGCCCCCCATCAGGGCCTCACCACTGAGAACCCCCTCACCACAGGGCACATTTCTTATGGGGATTGGCCGGCCCGGGGCCGTTAGAGGTCCCCAAAAATTACCCCGGGCCGATTGAGGGCCGAACGATTTTTATCTGCCGGGCCGTAACACAAAATGACATGAATGTCCCGATTTCAGGTCGGGCCAACTGGCCGATAGCGGGCCGTGATAACATTTTAGCCATTGGGAGGTCTATACTGGTCGCAATCAACGTTTCACGCATCCATTCGTTCCATAGTCTTGTTTCACATCACTAGAACAAGGTATTCGCTTAAGTTTTCTTAAGTTTGCTTAACTTTTCTTAAGTTTTCTTATCTTTTCTTAAGTCCATGAAAATTATACCGCGTGTCATGTTTTATACAATTCGGTCATCAGCGGGCCTTCAGAATGCCCGTGGATGTATCAACGAGGACGCGAGCGAGTACGTCAGAGCAAAAGATAAGAAAAGTCGAGTGAAAACCGTGTCCTGGGGGACTCGAATAATTATACACAAGAAAACTTAAGCCAAAACCGTGCTCTGGTGACTGAAGAAAATATAAATTGGGTGGCGGGGGACTGGAAGCAATTATACACAAGAAAATGTCCGCCTGGATCTCCCCCTGCTGTACACCTACATGTAGTCAACACCCTCGCGACGGCTTGTGTCACGAGAATTTGAAAAAACCTCACCCGACGCGACCTCACGTAGCTTTCCTCAGACTTCAACCATCATCCTCAAACTTCCTTCACCTGGCGCACAGAAAGTGTTTTCTCACAGTGTGCATTTTCTATGGTATCTGCACTTTGCTAAGGAAGTGAGAGAGTGGACCAAAAAAATTGCTTGAGTAATCATCGCCCACAGTAGGTGTTTTTCGCTGCAGGTGGGGCGATAGAATAGCACCGCTCCAGTATCGAGCTCACCGACAGACTTGATAATCAGGCAACATCCTTAATGTAAAGTGCAGTTCCTGATGTTCACACATCGCGAGAGATATCACAATCCCCTCACGCTATGATAGCTGTGACGAAAACTTACACATCAAGAACATTTCAGAGCCGAGTTCACGATTTGAAGTGTTTGGAACCGGGCCACCGCGCTTGAACTCCTTTCTCTGGTTAGTCCTTTTCCGATTTGACTTAGCCAGAGTACCCTGCTGTATCTGATTCCTGATAGATGTTATTGACTTTGTTGTTTCATCTTGTCTAGCGCACATTAAAGGGTACGATATAGCACATTCAGCGTCCCCTAGTGTGACTCCTCGCCTTCACTTCTGAAACGCTGTGGGGAAAGCTTTCAAGGGATGTCCTCCGCCTTGGTAATTTCCTTTCTTCAATAATCTTTGAAATCGAATTTTGAGATATATTCCCAATATTCCGTCTCGGAGGGTGTCTCGCGCTGAATCGTTCACTTTGGAGACCGAATTAGACGTTTACGCTTCACGCAAATTGTGGTACTTTGCAGAACTTTCTTCGCTTTAGCGGTTTCCTCGATTGTTGGTATTCTTGGCTAGGCACTCTCAGGGTTTGCTCTTGGCCCGCGTCAAAGCAGGGTTTGCTCTTGGCACTTCTTCGGAAATAAACAAGGAAATGTATTCATTATTTTTTAATTTCGACTGCATGTTGCGCTACTTTTTTGCCTGGAAGAAACGTCCTGGCTTACACTTCAGGTCGACCTCTCATTTCTATCTGCAAATCAAAGCATGCAGACATAGCTCACGTCAGTCCTATTCCGAAGAGAATTTGAGGAGGCAACCGTGAGTAACAGAGTTTGAGTTGCAGGTGCGAGGCAACTTCGCGGATCCCTCTCCGAATCTTGCGGATAACTTCCTACTTCCTGGGGAGTGTTTGCACGCGGTTGAGACTGCACCCTTCCGCATCCCGCGGACAGTAATCACGCCGCAATGGTGCGCCTTGGGAACCGTGAACATCGACGAGGCGCTCGCCTCGTCAAAAGCTCAGCATTTGGACTTGTCCCAACGCAAGCTCCCGCATCTCCCCGAGGGTGAGCACTCGCGCCCCCGTCCTCGGGCTGCGCTCCCCTCCTCGAGCAGCTGGCACCATCTCACTCTGGCAGCCCTTAGCATCCTTCACACACGACCTCCGAATAGATGGTGTAGAGATGATTGACCACTTTTCTCGTTCGTTACAACGTACTTTTCACGCGCCTGTCGTGCCGCCCAATAGTTTGATAAGCGTCTCCTGTTTCCAAGCATGCAAAAGGCTATTCACTGCCCAGTGTTTTTGGTGTGCTCGGACACGTCAACTTTCGATATTGAAGTGCGCCCCGTGGTAATAACGTGACGTCAAACGGGACGATTGCCAGATTGCCGGAAGCTGCGCCGGAGCAACATGACTTCTGTTGATATGACGGTGCGCAGCCTGCCTTGCACTCGCAGCGAAACGCTTACATACTGAGTGAGCTCACGGGGTCGCGTACGCTGACGGGAAACGGGAAATCAAGTACACTGGAGTCTAAGAGAATTCCCGGACCCTTGTACGAACAGGGAAACCAAATTAAGAGCATTTCCGACTCAGCGTTCACCCCTGGACTCCAAATTCTTCGCATGACAGGCAACCACCCGCACCTGTCCTTACTAGCAGCGTATACGAGCATGCGATGTTCGGCCGGATGCAGTATTTCCTTTTGCATTTAAGAAAGAGTGCATTCCTTGGCCCCCTGGCCACTAAGTCCCAAGATCAAAATCTGCCGTGCATCGGAGCAAGTTGTCACCCCCGAGTACCCGTTACCGGAGTAAGGTGCTCTCGTGCACACCTCGTCTGTCATGAGAGAGCGTTGCCATCTTCAGACCAGATCTGTAGCTCTTCCTACATTCGACAGATGCACAGGCAAATTCTGGCCTCATTTCCTTGAAATTCTTCCATGCGCCGCAGGTAACGAGGTGGCTGAGATGCCGCGTGATGTCACCTCTTATGCTAGCCTCGAGCAGATCTACGCCGGGAGCAATCGGTGAGCAGCTTGTACCGATCATGCGCCTCGCGTTGCCTGCTTTCTCGCATCCGTCCCATGATACGGATTACTCGTCAACACCGGAGGCGTGGAGTGTGGAACTGACTCACTGCCTGTTGGGTGCCTGGATACGGAGGAGCAGATTCACAAGCGCCGAGTGGCTCTTTAACAGCCCTGCCCTGCTGCACGCTGGGCTGAGCTATAATCAGATCCCCTCGCTCCCAAAGCCAGCCAGCTTTGATGCCTCGGCACTGGTATGCCACGGAGCTGAAACCTGACCCCGCCGTCCTCTAGATATGTAAGGTGCCAGCCAGCTTTGATGCCTCGGCACTGGTATGCCACGGAGCTGAAACCTGACCCCGCCGTCCTCTAGATATGTAAGGTGCC
>LGRX02032815.1:0-10521 GCA_001247695.2 Cymbomonas tetramitiformis
GGCCCGTGCCGTGCCACTCTTTTGCGCTTGTCCGCACGTGTGGACACCCATTGCACCCGGGCCTGGGTGTACCCGAGCACTGCTTGCCCCCTCCTCAGCCATGTGGACACCATGTGGACGTGTCCCTGGACGTACCGATGCGTACGGACGACGTGTGGACGGGCGTATGGACAGTGTGAGGCCCGTGCCGTGCCACTCTTTTGTGCTTGTCCGCACGATTCGTGTGGACACCCATTGCACCCGGGCTTGGGTGTACCGCCGAGCATTTCCTGCCCCTTCATCAGCCACATGGACACCATGGGGGCGTGTCCCTGGGTCGTACCGACGCGTACGGACGACGTGTGGACGGGCGTATGGACAGTGTGAGGCCCGTGCCGTGCCACTCGTTTGCGCTTGTCCGCACGTGTGGACAGCCATTGCACCCGGGCCTGGGTGTACCCGAGCATTTCCTGCCCCTTCATCAGCCACATGGACACCATGGGGGCGTGTCCCTGGGTCGTACCGATGCGTACGGACGACGTGTGGACGGGCGTATGGACAGTGTGAGGCCCGTGCTGCGCCACTCGTTTGCGCTTGTCCGCACGTGTGTACAGCCATTGCACCCGGGCTTGGGTGTGCCCGAGCGTTACTTGCCCCTTCATCAGCCATATGTGGGCACCACCATACGTAGGGGCGTGTCGCCGAACGAACCCATGCGTACGGACGACGTGTGGACAGACGTATGGGAGATCGGAATTCGCCAATCCTTACGTATGGACGTCGAAATTGGAGCGAGTTCGTTGAAACATGCGTGTAGACACATGCATTCGCACGTGTGAATGAGGGTTTGCCGCATGAATGAGCGGAATCGGGCGTGTGAATACAGGTGTCCGTACACACGGTTTATTTACATATATAATACATCGTGTATCATCCGCAATCATCTGAATCAGAACTACTACGGTCATCCTCGCTACTACTGTTACCATCGAGTTCACGGAAGAAATCCGCCTTGCGATCCAACTACACAACTTGCAAGCAATAAGTTCGTCGTCGAGTGGCCAAAGGGGCAGCATTTTCTTTGTACCGGGCAAACCAAGCCGGCATGAAAGGAACATCCTGAATTACCTTCCGCACCTTGTTCGAGTTCTTATACTTTTGCTACAGAAGTTTCTTCGCTAGCGGTCCCATATTAGTCGCGAGCGCTTCAGACCCCGTACCCACTTGATTGCACCGGTCTCTTCATGGTGATGGTTTGTCTGCAAAGAATTCCCATTGTAAGGCATACACTGGATGTATGGTCCATAATAGGCCGTCCATTCGTTGTCCGTGCGCCGTCCGTCTGGACGGAACAAGATGTCGTCACCCGTATGGAACAACATAAACTCGCAAACGACCTACAATCTTACCCGCGAGACGCATCGCAGCAGATCTTCGATCGTTTGCATTTCTGACTGGGGGTGCGATAACCCACGATCGATGGACCTTCATCTTTCGCGCATAGTTGGCTACTACCCAAATTCATGGTCCTACCACAAGGACCAATGGGCAATTGCGGTTTCGATCACTAAATCGACTAATTGAGGCACAGGCAACATTTGCACATGATATTTATGAGTTAAATGAATTTTAAGTATTATAGTGGCGGCCCCCATGAGACTTTAGGTGTGTGGTTGAACGACACGCTTTAGGGGTGTAATTTCACCAGAAGCTTGAAGAAAATGGTGGTCCTAACACAAGGACCACCGTTATTTTGAGTATTAGGAGTCACATGAGGGGCTCACGGTGATGCTCATGGTTATACATCTTGAGTTTATGACCAAATAAGATAACTGAATCGGTTACTTCGCACCCTCATCATCATTTCCGCTCTATTTCAGCATGGCGCATGTTCAACACAATGCAAATTCCGACTTTAGTGAATTTCGGACTTTAGAAATTGGCATTCATCCATTCTAAAGTGTACACGCCAGTCGAAAAATAAGATATTTGGATGATGTTAGACTTTCAGAAATTCGCAATACATACTTACTTGAAGATTTGATGTGCCGCACACACCAACCTTGCGATATTTGCCCTCTAGCAAGCAATTATGATGGCTGGATTGTCAGCTCGCGTGACCACTGTTTTAGGGGGGAAACCAACGAGCCAATATATTAGAGGGGAAGCCAACGAGCCAACGAGCCAATATATGCATTCCAACCGGGCCTACCGCCCAAATATGATTGGGACATATGTATAGGTTCAATTTGATGGTATCCGCGCAGGTGTAGTGTTGATATATGATTGGTAAAAAATTATTGAAGACGAGTCACTAATTTGCCACATTTTGAATGTTCCAAAAAATCTGTTTTGAAAATTTTGAGCGTAGAGGTTTGAAATGCGTTCGCCATGGATATATGGGATGGATATAGGCCAAACGAGCGTTCGAATAAATTAATATAGGACCTATATATACCACCTTTCATTGGTCAGACACCACAAATCACGGGAGATGGCCAATTAAATTATCGGAACAATGGTCCTCGTGGTAGGACCAAATCGTCGATTTGGTCCTACCACAAGGACTGCGGGGCAGTAGCCATCGATAGTTGCGTGTGGTCGGTCCCCAACCATCACCAAAAATCACGCAGTGGACCCCGTGAATCAGGTTGTACAAGATATGCATGGGTTGACAGATTTTTAAGGTCCTAATTTGCACTATTGGGTCATAAACATGATATGTTTAATTGCTAGATGCATTTGGAAGCCATCTAGTAGGTGTACGCGGCTTCGGGCACTCCGGTCCTTGTGAAAGGACCGGCATTTTTATTTAATTTTCGTCGGTACTACCCCCGCGTTTCATTCCTCTCAAGCACAATCGTGCCCATATCGAGTATAGCACCCAAAAGAGGTTCGGAATAAATTCTTGGACACCCAAATATGGTGTCAAAACACTCAAATATCAACTATATCGAAAAAACGCGGCAGATAGCCCCAAATCACTTCGGTCCTTGTGACAGGACCGTGATTTTGGGCAGTAGCCATATATCAATACAATTATCACATATCCGAGATATGGATATACCGCGCCTTGTTTCGTTGTGAAGAGAATTTACTTTTCAGGAGGTCGATGTATAATGAGAAGCTCGGCCACTTCGACCGCGCCAGCGTACCCCCGCGCCAGCGTACCACCGCGCCAGCGTACCGCGCCGGCGTACCGCGCCGGCGTACCGCGCCGGCGTACCGCCGGCGGCGTACCGCGCCGGCGAACCGCGCCCGCGTACCGCGCCCGCGTACCGCGCCACCGTGCACAAAATGACATTGTAGTTCGTACGTTATCCGTACGGCGTCCGTACGGCGTTCGTACGCTCGGCGTAGGTTTCTAGCGTATGGACAACGATGTTCATACGTTCCATGTCACATCTGCTCGCATGCACCGACACTTACGTCAAGGTTGTAAACTCGTCGTACACACGTTAGATTATGGATGGACGCTATGTGTTGTCCGTGTGGATTCCGCAAGCATTCTAGTCCATACGGTTCCATGAGAGCGGTTGTCCACACGCGTGGAAACGTCAGTTAGTTGTCCATATGGGTTTCGTACGAATTGTCGTATGAATTGGCACATTTTCGTACGTCTGCATGTCCCATGGACGGTCTGTCCATGTGGTTGGAAATATCAACACATTTTGAACAGTCCGCATGGATGGCGTAGCAAAAGCACACGGTGAATTACGTGTTTTCGTACGACTTTGTAGTGTTTGTACGTTTTTGTTGAAAATTGTCCACACGCGTGGAAACGTCAGTTAGCAGTCCATACGCTGTCCATCCGAGTTAGCCTTGACTGTCCGTATGATTCATGTCCCATGGACGGTTTTTTTACACGCACGGACGCAAAAAAAAGCTGACCTCATGGAAAATAAAAACATAAAAACCGTATGGACAGCGTACGGTTTTCCGTACGGACAGCACGTGGAATTGAAATTCGATCGGGAATATCGTATCGAAAAATACGATTAAAAAATCGCGAACGCGTGACACATGCGATGCGATGGGCAGTATTAGTGACACCCGCACCCCCCGACTGTGTCACCCGTGTCACATAGCGAAACAGAGTGACACTTAAAGAGTGACAATTAACATAAACAGAGTATCCAGTAATCGTCGAAGGATCTTAAATCGATCTGCGATTTCTCCCGTCCGTTGACGATTTCTCCCGTCCGTTGACGATTTCTCCGTTCGGTTGACCTCTTCAAATAAGTTACCGATACAGTAAGGCTCTGAGGCAAAAAGCAACTTTGGAACTGAAGCAACCCCGCCACGGCAGCACACGTATGCCTTTTTGCTGTGCTTTTTTGTTTTTGGCATATTTTATTTGCTTTCATTTATCACAGCGAGCACCCTGTGTTGAGGTGAGCAGTCTCGTGTGAGCGCCATTGCGCGGTACTCCCAGCTCGATAGCATCCTTAATACTAGCTCGGCGTGAGGGGGTGGATTCCGCGAGTTCCGTTATCAACGGACTAACGCGTGTTGGTTCGAATCCAACCTACTCCGCAGTGACAGTTATCGACTTTTATTGAAGTGCTCTTTTGTTGAATGGGGTTGTTGATTGATATTTGGCTGATTCGAATACAATGTATTCCGCAGTGCGTGACTTGTTAATTCCTTATGTGCTCAATCACTGAATGGGCTTGGCGGTGTTTGGTTGTATGTGCGCAGCAGCCAAGCCGCCGCGCGGTGCCATCGTAGGTCTCCAGCACTATTAAGAACAGGATAGTTGTCCGGTACGATAATGTGGTTTTCGCAACCTCTGTTACTGCATATCAGATTTCGTGTTTACTCACGTTTGTGAGACGGGCATCTATTGACGTGGGTTGTGCACACTGCAGGTACCATTGGAGCCCGGATCGCCCCATCCCACACCCGCACATGCGCTCTTTTTCGCAGGCCAGGCAGGCCAAGCGATATCATAGATATCATAGATACATGCGCACGCAGGATTTGCGGAGCCCCCAAGGAAGCGATCTGTAGAGCCCTTAAGTAATAGTTCTGTAGAGCCCTTAAGTAATAGATCTGTATATGTGTATGTAGAGTACTTAGTTTATTTAGGAAAGGAAACATATTTTAATGTAATATATGGTGTGTTTGCTTTTAAAAATTGTACGGCTTTCGAACATGTCAGTGTGCCTGCTCGCATACCCGCACTTCACTCCGTCACAAAGCATTTAATATTCATTTAACCGGCAGTAGCATCCGCATATACACAGCATTGCCTGCGTTGTGAAATAGAATAGAAAGGTGCACAGGCACAAACCTTGAAACACACACGTATGCCGTAAGACTCCTTGTCCAACCGTATGGACCACTCTGTCCATACGGGTGGAGTGAGCGAAGTGAGCCCAATCGTATGTAGTCCATACGGGTGCAATATTCAAACAATAGTTCAATATATCCGCACGTGTGGACTTGGTAAAGTGCAAGTCCATACGTGTGGTCACCTTCGTCCACGCGCACGGATATCGCCGTTCGTGCGGGTGGACTGGTTGAAATTGCTGTTCATACGTATGGACGGTATCGTCCATATGCATGGAATTGATTTATTATAAGCTATCCACACGTACGGACACCGACGTCCATACGCGTGGATCGGTAAAATGTGTTGATAAAACCATCGTCCACGCGTGCGGACACCTACGTCCATCCGGACGAATCGCTGTCCGCACGTATGGACGCACATAATCACGCGTGTGGATATATTTACTATTCTTATCCTTAAGCTCTTTTAGCAATGTCTCCGTCCAGACGTGCGGACACCTACGTCCATACGGATGAAAGACCGTCCACACGTACGGACGTAGGTGTCCATACGCTTGGATATGTTGATTGTTCGTATCCGCATGTTCATATGTACATGTTTATGTCCATACGTACGGACGGCTACGTCCATACGTGTGAACATGCCGATCCATACGGGTAATAGGCCCCTCCATACGTATGGATGCCTTCGTCCATACGTGCGGAATAGAGAATTCTGATCGTCTATACGACTGTCCATACGGTGTCCATCCGGTGTCCATCCGGGTGTCCATACGGCGTCCATGCGGTCTTCCATACGGTGACCGTGCGGTTGACTAGTGCCTCTGTCCATGCGTATGGACACCACGTGTGGACATGTTTTCTGTCCATACGGTGTCCATACGGTCGTCCATACGGTGTCCATACGAAATCCTTACGGTGTCCATGGGACATTTTCATATATATGGACACCACAATTACGCGTCGTCCGTATGGTTCTTACATATGCATCAAGGTTTCGCCAGAAATCTGTTCAGACCGTCCATACGGTTGTCCATATGGGTCCTTACGATGTCCATACGCTGTCCATATGCGAATCCACACGGATGAATGGACCAATAATCCGTAGGGAGGGCAGATGGGGCACTCCTGTACGAAGGCCGAAGATGCAGAGTGAAAAGAAATGTTCCTAGCACCCTGCGTCGGGCGCGATTGAGACCAATTCCCGCCTTTCGGGAGCGGGGAGGCCGCAAAGCGATGCTTCCATCCCACGTGACGGTTACGGCCATGAAATTTACCGTCGGTCCGACGGTTCCGCTCGTCGCGCCACTTGGACGGTGGAAATTTGACACCACCGCCCCCATGCCGACGGGGAAAATAGCCCCGTGGCGGCGGTGTGTCGCGTGTGTTGGATTTGACACTGTGACAACCAAAACTGTCACATGTCACTTCCTGTAGTAGGCTGGGTGACCGTCACCAGTAGACGGGAAACACCCGTTAGGTATTTATGATTGTTATCTCTTTCTTTATTAAGACACACTTTACCGTTCTGATTCCGTAACCCTTAACTCAGGGTTTATCTCACCAGTTAGATATATATTACCGCCGAACTGTATATCTACCAGGTTTGGCCCCACTTGCGTTTTATTTAGCCACTGCGGGATTGCCACTATGAGTGGCTAAGCTCGGACGCCTGGGATGGAGTGAGGCGCTCCGCGCGTGAGAACGTCGGCAGTCACGGGTATGGCCTAAATTTTGTTGGTTGATTTACGGCACGCCGCACCGGTTGGAGAGCAATTTTTCTTGCGGGATTTAACGTTGGACTGGTTTACGTTCTCTGGTTGGATCCCACACCGTTGCGTATTGGCCGCCTATTCCACACGACTTACCGGATTTATTTGGTCTCTCACGGCTGCTGTATCGGCGACCCGCACGTTTCTTGGCCGCCCACGACTGCCGCATCTCTCACGCTCCTTTGCCTCACTCCGACCCTTCAGTCCTTCTCATCATGGTTGCTTCTACTCGAGCCACCGCTAGCATGGCGATTCGCCGACGCGCATTATCCACGATTTTTGATTCAGCAGCTGCGAGGCACGCCAACACTCCAGCCACGCCACCGGCGGCACAGCCGGCTGCGAATTCAGCGGGTGCCTCGTAGCCTCGGTGCGTACACTTCAGAGGGAACACTTCGACATGAAGGTCTCTAAGACCGTTCGTCAGAAGCTGTTCGAGGACAAGAACGGGCGATTTTCCGGGACTGAGTGCCACGCGTCCGCGCTCTTCGCCAGGATGGTCTCTGCGCTCCAGACGGCATTTGTCACAGAGGACATCGGCTTCGCGCCCCTTCTCCTACTGGACGATGCTACCCTTCCCGTCCGTGTGGAGGCCAGCCAACGGCTTGTTGTTCTCCGCGCTCGAGCTGATGGTTGACCCCGCGTCGCCCGCAACGGACTGGATGGACTCTTCACACTCCAGCTTCCCGTCAGACGGTAAGCGCGTGCTGCTTGAGTTTGCCCGTCGCATGATCCCGGCAGGTGAGCCCTTTCAGGGTCAAGCGGACATGTTGAGCATCCGCATCTCTGCGGGCGTGGACCCGCATGACAAGATCAACACACTATTCGATGAAAATGATATTCTCATGTGAAAATGATATTGCCTTATTTACCTTATGATAGGATTAAAAAGCCGCATTTTAACAGTCAAGAACATGCAAGTGCAGGTTGTGCATTAGATTTAATGGTTTTTATGGTACAAAATTGAGGTCAAATGCACTTTTTCGAAATCTAGGAGGAGTGAAAACACAAAGAACTTTTGACTCGGAATCTATATACACGTTATACACATATTATTTACATGTTTTTTTCCGTCTTGCTTTACGCGTCCACTTCAGGTGCTACCGCTACCGCTACGCAATTATCAAAAGCTTCGTCTTCATCGGAATCATCCGATTCATTCAAGTCACCTAGGTCCTTGCGCGTGCGTTTGGATTGTTGTGCAAGCAAAGCGACGGCTATCTGCGCGTATTGCTCGTTCGGTATACTCCGTTCGGGTCATTCGCATCCACATTCCATGCCAGCACTATTTCATTCTTATCGAAAGTCTCGGTAGACGGTCGGTGCCCCGGTGGCGCTGCGAAAGCTCCTGGGTGACTCGCAAGCTGCTTGCCGAGGTGCTTCTTCTTGGTGTCGGTGTGCTTTTTGGGTTGGAAATAGCGATATAACAGCTGTTGAGTTGACGGATAGCGCGCCTCCACCTTCACCAATTACAACGGATCCGACCATTCGCTTCGCCTCAGTTGTACGCGGAAAGCGAACTTGTCGTTTTCAGATTCCACCGCGAGAGCCACTGCAAAGCTGCCGACTGTCATCTGGCCGTAGGTGACCTCCCACTGGGCGTTGTCCACGTACTGCTCTGCACGCTTTTGGGCTCGACCTTGGTGTTTCCGTTTACCGTTGTACACTTCTATCGGCGCTCGATCAATTCGGCGTTGGATGCGCACCGGTATAGCGGGGACGGCGGCAGCCCCGGCAGCTTCTATCGCCAACGCGGGCGCCTCTATCAGTCGAACCAAGGTGGCATTGCGCTCGATGGCGATTTTCTCGGGATGCCGGAAGGGTATCGCGGGCGCTTGACATTCTCCACCAGCAGTTAGGTGGCGCTGTTTCTCGATGACATCCTCGCGCCAAAACTTTTCGTGCACCTCCGTGATCTTTGTGCCCAAAATGTCCTTCAACGCCTGTAAGGTATGCTCAAGCTTTTCGATGCCTTCTTCGGTAAAAGGAATCGGCTTGATGTATCCAGGCCCCGTGAGAGGGGGTGTAGAAACAAGCTTTGGCAATGGAGTCTCGGGTAACCATTTGGGTGAAATGGAATACTGTTTGTACTGCATGCCCACTTCGCCGTGCTCGTTCTTCTTGAACTTGAAAGCCTGCTGTGCCAAAATATTGTGGCAATCGAAGACGTGGCCATCAAACCAAGAGCTGAAGTCGAAGATCTTCTCGATGTGCTCGCATATTACACCATCCGTAAAGCATTCTTGTGCGACCTCTATCATCTCGTCGAGCGTCCAAGCTTGCTTGCGTCGTAGACGCACGGAGAAGCGTGAAAACATCTGGTCAATGTTCTCGTGCGTATGTCCACCAACAGAAAGTTGAGTTTCACCTTGCGAAAGACGTCCGTGTGCACCAGCCAAGCTGCGTATGCCAACATCAACTTGCTCTTGTTGGTGCTCACATTGTCAAGCTGTACATACAATACTTCCGGCATCGGGTATGAATTTTCCCCGTCCCCGTTGCGTCGATGCTGTTGAATGCGGAGGATATCCCGGTGCAAAACGTTGACAAGGAAGTTCGCATCGTCCTTGAAGTTGGCGTAGTTGAAATCCATGAAGCGGCCCACGTTCTCGATCATGCTCCCCATGTTGTGCACGTCAAGGAAGTCCTTAGAGTCCAGATGTTTAGGGATACGTCGAAAGTGTGGCAGTCGGGTGGTCCACTGCGTCATGCCGTCGATGATCACCGAGGCATACTTATGCCAAGTTTTGTTCATGGTAATGCTCTTGGTCATATTCGCTTTACGACCATGTTTGTAGAACTTCTCGCGCTCCGCTCGTGCGATTGCATGATGTTTGTTGAGAGGCCCGTTGTATTGCGCTGTGCAAGATACACAAATTCGGGTCAGTGAACAAATTACATAAGGATATAAACACATCACAAAGCTATTCATGAATATTCACCTTTTTGAGATTTGGTTAAGCCTTCCTTCAATAACTTGAAGGACGCGCAAACATCGCAGTGAGAAAATCGGTTCACCGATGGAATCTTGAGCCACTTGCTGCAATCTTCGTCAAATATTTTGTACCAGTAACTGAGAGAGAGCTTTTTGCTCTCCTCATTCTCACGCAAGCCCTCGATGTACTCGTCCCACAGCTCTTCGATAGTCAAACCATCCGAAAGATGAATCGGTTCTTTGTCAGGTTGGTGTTGTCCGTATTCGTCGGCGTATTTCTCGATCCATGCGACGGCCGACTCGCGTTTCAGGGAAATCTTGCGGTTATCCTCCTCGTACGTCAATCCATGAACAAACGTGTGTCGGCCCTCGAGCACGCGTGTCCGACAGTCGTGAAGATACCCGTCGTAGCTGATGCCGTAAGCCATATAGTAGAACTTAAAGCACACCTGTTACAAAACAAAAGACACCGTCACTAAAAAATTGTTAACAAATTATCCAAGGAAACGCATAAGGGTTTTTATAGGTTGGCTGGAT
>LGRX02032816.1:0-16415 GCA_001247695.2 Cymbomonas tetramitiformis
GAATAAACCCTGAGTTAAGGGTTTCGATATCAGAACGGTAAAAGTCTCAGATTGATAAAAGAGGTACACATAAATACTAACGGGTGTTTCCCGTCTACTGGTGACGGTCACCCAGCCTACTATAGGAAGTGACAAGTGACATATTTTGACTGTCGGTGTGTCACATCCAGCAGAGTGTAAACCTCACAGTGAACTCCACAAAGGTCCAGCGGTACCTCGACCCGTCATAGCCAATAGGCGTGATCGGGCCTGTAGCATCAGCAGCCCACATAGATCCAGGCTTCTGAGCTCTGTATCTGTCAGCCGGAGGGTGCTTCGGACTCGGCTGCACTGTCCGCATACGGGCACACACAGCACATGCCTCAGCACAGGTCCTGTGAGACAGCAGCTGCTCCCGGGTAACCGTAGTGCCAGGCCGGGCGATGTCAACACCAAGGTCCATGAGCTGAGCCAGCGTGAGACCATGAGCATGAGCATATGCGGAATGGCACCACCTCTCAGGGGTGAACCTCATGGACGTGTACTGATCACGGTAGATGATAGCCACCGGGAACGGGGTACCAGCAATGAAGACACGGTCCCCCCCGCCCTCCGAGCCAGCCGACTGAAGGGGCCGTCCAGCATAGGTGTGCTCACGACGGTAGCTGAATATGCCCTCTGTGCCAGCCGGATAGACATGTAGCACCTCCCAATGAATAAGGTGCTGCCTGAAGGTACTGAGGTGTGACTGGGGAATCAAGAAGAGGAATACCGTGTGCTCGGGGTCGGTTGCAAAGTCCCGGTTGGCCTTCTTGAGCATCCGCTCACAGGTGAGTCTGTCAAAGGGCGGGTTGCCATATATATAGGCACCGGCCCAGAGGTGACGACCCCAGCAGGAATCAGACAGTGAATACCTGACTGGGCAGGTCTGGTTGTTATCCACGCCGGGGGGGAGGTCGTCTCCGAAGAGGGAGATGTCAAAGTTGTGTTCCCCGGTCTTGGCCAGGGCAGCAGGCGAGCCCTTCAGGAAAGCCCACTTGGCATACTCTGAGCGGGCCCACATCCAGTCACAGATCTCACCGGTGCGGACACGTGATACAGTCTGGGTGAGTGCACTGGCTGCCCCCTCAGGGACCTCCGCCCACATATAGTCCGTGCCAGAGTCAATGATCCGATAGACACGGCCAGTAGGCAGGTGGGTGTAAGTGAGGGATACAAGGTCAGGGGACCCGAAGCCGAGGGAAAGCATAACCCGAGAAGACAGGAGAGTGCGGCAGGTCGGCCCTTTGGTTGATGTTGTCCTGATCCGTGGACGGGGACCTCTTAGTTTGCGTTAGCTACCTGTTTCACATTATTATGCCACCTCAGCCGAGGTGGTGTGCTGAGATTCAGTAGTTCAGTATCACGTATGACGTATGACAGTGACAGTGACAGTACAGTGACTTCCTACCTGTACTCAGTAGTTCGACTTCGGTAGCTTAGACTGTGACACACGATATGATTGCCTAGTGACGGCCTCAGAGCTTAGATAGCCTGAGAGTCGTGTATTCATTTCTATCTTTTGATATACCCGATTGCCTCGCTCAAACCCTACGGCGTTCAGCGTTTTCACTGTGTCACTAGGACATTCTAGTAATATCTTCCCTGGGCTAAATGCCTAAGGTGAGGGA
This sequence comes from Cymbomonas tetramitiformis, assembly GCA_001247695.2. Taxonomy (NCBI): domain Eukaryota; kingdom Viridiplantae; phylum Chlorophyta; class Pyramimonadophyceae; order Pyramimonadales; family Pyramimonadaceae; genus Cymbomonas; species Cymbomonas tetramitiformis. Next base: position 1,650 of record LGRX02032816.1, read on the forward strand.
CTAAAGTGGACTCAGTTCCCCCCAATAACCTAAAAACACCATGAGGGACGCCTCAAATCGGTGTAAGAAGACTGGTACCAGCAAGAAGCGACAACAACAAAGACATCATAGACATATACGAAGGTATGCCCGTTGTGAGGTCACAACTCTTTTAAGAGGGGAGATCTGTCAGGGTCATGACCGATGACATATGTGTCATACATGTCATACGTGCCATACCTACTGTCAGACATGTCATACCATGTCATGTCGAGTCGTGTCATATATTATTATGACAGTCGTCAGTACGGTCGACCATGACTGTACATGTCGAGTCGTGTCATATATTATTATGACAGTCGTCAGTACGGTCGACGATGACTGTACATGTCGCCAGATGATAATGTCACATCATCATGGCATCCCTGTCATCGAGAGTTCGTACGTCGAACTCGAAGATGGCAAAGCAAAGATACATCTTGAATACAAACAAGAACCATCTTGGCTTTTAAGCATGTGCGGAACACGCATGCACAGTATGAACGAACTAGTCGTTATTACAATACTGGTCGTTCAACCTACGTCTCGGGTTCACAACCCAATGGCGGTACCATCTAAGATGATGGGAGACGTATGGTACAAAAGTGAGGAAGCGTTGTGCTTCAGCAGTTCTTTATTCAGAGACTGCAACTCACAACCCGCTTGTTTGTTACACTTGTGTGTGCCGTTCAACAACACAGTGTTTATTTGATATATTGTATAATATTTGTGGGCTCGCATATCAGCCCTAACATGCGCACTGGTCTCCTGTGACCGCAAATGAGGAGGGCGAGAGGATTGCGCACATCGTGGAGTCCACGGTCATCAACTTGGTGAGTGGAGAGGAGGCCTTCGTTGGCGACGATTTTGTCTTGGATCCCAAGACGAACGTGTGTCATCCACTTGGTAGAAAAACGGTGAGTTTACTAATGCCGGGCAAAAGTCTTTCCCCCCTAGGCATACCGTGGTCTGTGATACTCGTTGCACAATTGCCAGTGGTGGGACACGTCAGCTCGTTCTAATGCCTTTACAAGAAAAAAGGAAGGAGGATCGGCTGTAATTTCACAATCTAAGAGAGAAATTTCACAGTTTTTTGGGAATTCAGAAAGCCAAAAGCTCTTTGAAGGCACTCTTTCAGGTACAAGCAAGAAAGGGGGCGTCGATCTGTTTTTAAGTTGACCTCTCGTGGTCGTTCTTCTCTTTACAAAGTGACAACAACAATGGAAAAGGGTAAACTCGTTGTCGCGTTTTAAATTCTCTGGAACTGAGATGAGACAAGAAGCAACGCTAATTCCACACACTGAAGTCAGAAATTCACAGAATTCACAAGCACCCCTTTCCAATCTCCTTGAATGTGAAAGTTTTTCAGATGTAAAGTTAATGAAAGAGGTTGGCTTTCCATAATGACTGGCTCTTTTTTATGCTTCTGTTTGATCAAGGTGTAAGGTGAAGAGCTGGTATAATGACGCGACACCTGAAAGAATCAAACGCGCTTTTGCGTTGCTGTCAGCAATGCTCGTTCGCAAAACGTTTTCTGGTGTAATTGACTTTTTAATTGTTCCCCCAACCCACATATCAACGCAAAAGAGAATGGGCACATAATCCCTTCGCCCTTTAGGGCGAACGTTTAAAGCAATGGTGGAAGACGCAATGGCAAGCGCAACACAGATGGGCTGGAGATCTTTAGTAATTTCCGTTGTTAAGTCAGCGTTATTTTGTTGATTAGTCGTCGTTAAGTTGTTTCTCCCCTAAAGGGGCTTCCAGTAGCTCTTAGCGCCAACTGGGATTCGTTAGTAAAAAGGTAGCGCACTCACTCTCTCTGCTAAAACGCAGAGTAGAGAAATTACAACAGGAGAAAGTGATAAGACAAGGAGAAGAAAAATAAATATCCACTTACCATTTTTTCAAGAAGAAAAATGGAAGCGGAAAATTATTTGGAGAGGCTAATTCGACCAGCCGATACTGTTAGTTCACCCAATGCCCTCGGGTTCACAACCCGATGGTGGTAACGCTTATGAAGCGTGAGGGCATTGGTATATGAGGAGCATTGCGCTCAAGCAGATACTTCCGGACACCAGAGACTGCACTCATACCCCACCAAATATTGTTTCGCGTTGCTACCGTTCAATAGCCGCAGCCGCATAGTCTGAAAGGTTGTATATCAACCTTGATACCCCCCCACTATAAGGTGGGGGGCCTGTCTCCGCTTGATGTCCCCCTTCGGAGAGTGGTGTCACACGCAACATTAGTGCAACAATTAGTCTCGGTAGCTCGGAACGCACAGATGCATACAACCCCTAAGTCTTTTATGTGATTATCTTAGTATTCCGAAAGCGAGTGTTCACTTGATTGTGCATTCTGTGATATATATATATATATATATCTGCCTATATATATATATATATATATATCCCCCACCAGCCCGAGAATCTCACTTCTTATCAAAATTAAATTCACGATGACACGCGAGACGATGCGAGACGATATGACCGTCACGCTGGTTCAGAATTTTTTCGGGATTGAGACGGAAACGACGTGTGAATTCAAGCGCGTATAACCCTTCCCTTTGGTTTATGTCGCTTATGTCACCGACTGAATTAATCCGATCGGTCTTGGGTCTAATAATCGCTAGATACCTTCACTAACACGCTTCACGAGTATGAACCTTTCTCGTCGTTTCTGGCAGGGCAAATGAAATGGCTGAGGGCATGGCATGGCATCTTGGCATGGCATGGCGATGGGGAATCTGAGTTTGCAGTTTCGATATCGCAAATCGCATATTTCATCGTGTTCGATCGGACGGGAGAACCTGACATGACACCAAAAACAAAATTCAGCCGATCGACGTCGCGTCGCGTCGAGTGCATGCGATGGGATTCCACACGACAGCGACATCGACAGCTCCACACGACATCGCGACAGCCGAGCGACATCGACAGCGACAATAGCCAGAGATTCATACTTGAACTTTTGAACTACTATGGAGGAATTGACATATCTGCCATTCCAGATAAGCCTCTTTTTGGGGGGCTTATCTGGGCCGAGGTCTCTGTATGCCACTGCCAACGGGGAAACAACCTCAGGCTGTGTGAACCATTCCTCTGCCGCGCCAGACTGCACAAAGCCGAGAACCGCTGCCGAGACGAACTCCTCCTCTGCCAAAGCCGACTGAGCATTAGGTGAAAACCTAGCAGGCGGGGGCCCCGCAACCCAAGTAAGCGGAACCCCGAACAAGATCCAAGCCACCACAACCGCGGAAGCAAAAGACCGCCAGAAGCCGACCCTCTGCCTGAGCCTGCCCGTGATCCGTGGAGCCGCAGCAGAAGCACCAGAGCCGGGGAGATCCTCGAACTCCGACGGGCAGTCCACGAATTCTGTACACACCGACCTACTATAACTCACAACCAAGCCTTCGTTGAGTGAAGCCAAGAAATTGAAAGGAACGCCGTGTGAAGATTGAATTATGCATATGCAACAGCGTTAAAGACAACGGGTATGAGTCCGTGTCATATGCGTATGCGCCAACGTTGAGATCACGGGTGTCATTCCGTGTCTAGATTGCGAGTGCTCGCACGTGCAAAGAAGTGGCATTGGACCACAAACAGGTTTTCGGAAAAACCCGAGAGAACTGCAGGATCACAGTTAACAAAAGACAAACAGCAAGCTCGTTTAAACATTCGGAAAGAGGAATACATTCTCTTCCAAGCGGGCGATAAGCCGGCTACAATTCTCGGGTAATACACCGGAGTTACGCAACCACGGATTAACCAGTGGTGCTAGACGAGTCTGAATTTGAGCCGATTGGCTGTACTAACGGTTCTTCCCTTTTCCTTTAGCATTCTGAGGGCACTGCGGAGCCAGGTGGTCCGGTGCTCCACAAACAAAGCAGATCCTACCCTGAACAACAGGCTGATAGGGGCGCCCACGGCCTCCCAAGGGACGTGTGTCATCGGTCTTTTTCTTTTTTGACATTCTCTCTTTTTCAAGCTTCGCTGAACGCTCAGCGATAGCCTTCTTGGCTTTTTTCAGTTTCTTCTCTTGCTCTTCTGTAGCAACGACTGGCTCACCCTCGTACTCCTGTGCTGTGGGCCAACCAAACTTGAACGCTATGTCGATCAGTTGGGCCTGGTTTTCGGCCCAGAGCATACCTTCCTCGATCGCGGCTTTCGCTTTTTTCACTTTCGCCAGCCCTTCCTCCGTGATTGACTCTGGGGCCTCAAGCCCCTCCAGCTCTTGCTTCACGGAGAAGAAAACGTCATCGGCTTTGTTGATCTGCTCGAACTGACGCTTACAGGAGAGGTCCTCTGTCTTCGATCCACCTGACTTCGTGTGAACGAAACCGCCTGAGGTCCACGCGACCGGGCGCTGCAACTTCCTCTTCTCAGGAACTTTAACAACTGACTGAAGAATAGCCGTCGCAGTACCACTCGCTGCCCTGTTACGCTGCTCCTGTACCAACGCTGCCAAGTGAGATTGCAGATTTTTCTCAGCTTCGGAATAATTCGGAGCGATATCATCCAATTTCGCTTTGTATGCCGCGTACTCGGGTGAAGCCTTCACGCGCGCAATTTTCTGTTCCAACTCTGCGTCAGAAAACTCATCCATACCTACTCTTGTCCCCAGAGCTTATGGACGAAAATAGACATTTAGGGTTTGTAACTCTGTGGGGTCCATAAGCTTCTCCGAGCCTCTTCCATCAACTGTAACGTCGACCCTCGCGTGTCGCAGGCCGCGCAGCGGCCGCGCTCGGAGAAACTCTGGGAACAAGAGTACATCCATACCTAGGTAATGAATTTTTTTTACCGAATATATACACTGAAAATTCTCACTGTAACTCTGTAACAAAATGATACCCTTCCCGAAATCAGATCAACTATCGGAGCAGAACTCTACAGAGTTCCAAACCTTATACTGCTCAGACCTGGCGTGGGACCTACAGTACGGTCCTGGGACCTACGGTCCTGGGTCCCACGGTCCGGTCTGTCACATAACCAGAGTTATGTGACACAGCAGCAGCACCTCTCGCTCCGCTCGCTGCACTGTGACGCATAACATCCAGTTTTACGAATCAACAAACTTGTATATTTCCCCCTAAAGTTGGTGAAGTGAAAAGTCTGGATGTCGGAACAATTTTGATATCGGAAAAGATGCCCATGCCCTAAAGGAGAACCGAGTACGGTCCGAATATAAATTCAAAATATAAGTGCGTGTATGTGACATACCTACATGTCTAGGCATATTTATTTGTATGTTGTATGCACATCCCGCCTGGCCCAAACCATTAATGGTAAGGTAATGCGTGATAAAGTTTTGGAATATGTGTTCCCCAAAGCCGGTCTGCCTTGGATATCGTCTTTCCCCCTTTACTCTACGCGGCGTTTTTAACTGTGCTATTAACAAGAATTCCGAGAGGCGGAAGCGATGCCGTCACCGGTTCCAGCAGACGCTGTTGTAACTGACACCAAATACTCCCAAGAGGAAAAAGCGAAACAGTACGCAAAAGAAGTCTCAGAGCTTCGTGAGCGCGCGCTCCTAGTGGCGTCGAAGGCGGCCTCCAAGTTGGCGGATACTCGGGCCACGGCGTACAACCCTGGAAACTCCGTAACAAGCCCAGTTCCGCTCGAGCAACACAATGACGTTATGCACGCTGGTGCGCTTCAGTTTCCACTTCATGGAGCTATGGGCATCTGCAACGTCCATCACTGTTGTCTTTTAATCGCACTATACATTTTTGCGCTCACATAAAATTTGCTCGAGCTATCTTCATTCTTTCTGCTCGCAAACACTTGAAAGATACATCTTTTTGAAACGTGCATGCTTGTCCTTGCAGAAGCAAACCGCATTGAGTTTCCTTGCAAAGAGGAGTCCATAATTAGTCTCTCGGAGCGCACAACAATTGCAGTGGAGATTCAAGAAGTGAGACTTGATGATTCGCCCACGCCTCTCAAGCAGAGCCCGCGAAGCGCGGAGAAGCGCACTCATGAAGTGACGCGAAGCGCGGAGAAGCGCACTCATGAAGTGACGCAAGTTGTCGGTGGCGGCCCTTCTCACTCCTCGACAATGTCGCACGCCGATGGCCAACCAAGGCGCCAGAAGAGTCCGCTTTCGGGCGTTTCTCTTCGCTCCCCGACGCTATCGGTCACGACCTCTCCCCCCATCGACCGCCGCACGTTGCCAAATCCAACCCCTGAGGTCTCAAACACGCCCCCGAGCCGCGCTTCACCTCCTGTCTCAGCGCCCGCGCGTCACGCACCACCTCGTCCCGCACCTGCGAGTAGGCCTGACCGCTCGCCTGAGCGACCGTCTGCCCAACAATATCGCGCCCCGGTCCAGGGTTTTGTCCCTAGATCTAACGCTGTCCGTTCAGGCGACGACCCCTCTGCCCAGTCACACCCCTCTCCGGGCGCCATGGCCCCCCCAGCATACTCCCCGCCAGGCTCACACCACTACACTGCGAGACCCACTGTCGGCTTTCCCGCTGCATTCCCGAACGTCCCATACCCCTCGCTTCCGCCAGACGTCGGACCGCCGACAGGGCACGTCAAAGCTCCCGACAGCCTTACAGAGGTACGACGCTGGGCGCAACGAGTGCTATCCGAACCGCCGCCTTCACCCGAACCTGGAACTGGGGAGCTGGGGCTGCTCGGCTCCTTGAGCTCCCGTACTTCTCCGACTTCCGCCACCTCCGCAGGCACGGCGCCCAGGTGGCATCAACCGGCGCCTGCAGCTGGGGTGCCACCGGGCTTTCTCGACCCATACCTGGACTCCTCCAGCCCAAACAACGGGGCTGGGATGCCTCTCGGCATGGAAGTCACCTCGCCATATGACCAGGTTCGCCCGGACTCTGTGGCACCACTGAAAATTGTTGAGCCGGCAATTGGAGTCTTTAGGGTTGTGCATGGCTCCGAGGATTGCGAAGCACCTGCTTCCTCATCAGGTTAGCCGCGGATCTGCGAGAGTTTGGGGAAGCTTTGGGCAAGCCTCCGGCAAGCATTATCGCATGCCCTTGCACGAGGATAGTTTAACCGAAGGGCATCTTCGGATTTTGGCCTGCACGTGTCGATTGTATGTTTTGCTGGGTGCAGAGACTCGCCACGTGTCGACTGTATGTCTTGCTGGGTGCAGAGACTCGCGACGTGTCGATTGTATGTTCTGCTGGGTGCAGAGGTTCACCGCCCAGGTGCACCCCGTTACGCGGAGGCAGCTTCCGATGCCATCTAGACAGCTGGAGGTGAAGAGACCACGAGCCCCGCAGGCAAGCGTCCCTCGCGGCTGCACCCGTCAGCGACAATGTCCCACAGCGATTGCACTCGCCTGTAACATCACTTTGATGCGCACGAGATCCCGGGTGCACCCATCCGCGCTCGCGTTCTGGGAGAGTGGGAGCGAGTCTTGAGTGGAAGTCACGTGCGACGACGGCCGCAGGAGCTGGAATACCTCCACAGGCGCGAGCAGCAGGAGCTCCAGGTACTCCCGCGTCACGACTGCTGCCGTGCGCCGTGTGCCGCATGCGCACTACATGTGACTGCTGATGCTCTACGCAAATCTTGATGTGCCACGTGGCACCTACGCACACCCATGCCCGCAGGTGCAATACCCACGCCCTCGCGGATAACCGCCGAGGGACAGATGTGGGGGGTGTGCCGAAGAGCTCAGCACTAAGCTCGGGCAGTGGCATGCAACGTACCGTCTGCTCTGATGATGTCGCCACGGTGCCCGCTACGAATCACTTACTTGGATTAATTACTTCACCCGTCCGTAACCCCATACGGCCGGCAGCAGATCAGACTGTGCATACGCCTGCACAGGTCCGAGTGCACCAAGGCATCGGGATCAACCCCGGTCTGGTACTTCTTGTAGGAGGTGTAGCTGGAACCCACTGCTTAGCTTCTTGCTCAACTCCTGCCGAGCGGTGCATCCGACTGCTTGCATGGAGGCTGTGCCCGTGCCGTGCTGCCTGGATCCTCCGCTGACTCGGCTTCGCTCGTTCAGAGAAGGGCGGCCTGAGAGGATCCAGTGCTGAAATTGGTGGTGGGGCTCGGGACGGCTGCCACGTGGCAGATCGAGCATGAGCGCTCTCTCGACCGTTCTCGTGTGGTGGCGTTGCAGTGCGCCCCCAGGCATCTGTCCCTTTGTCCCGCCTCCCAGTGACGGCCTTCCGCCTCTGCAGCCTGCTCTAGCTCTTCACATTGCCATCCTGAATCTGGGAGGGGCGTTGCGCGTGCTGGCCTGGAGGGCCGACTCCGCGGCGCTCTGGGAGGGGTGGCGCGCGTGCTGGCCTGGAGGGCCGACTCCGCGGCGCTCTGGGAGGGGCGGTGCGCGTGCTGGCCTGGAGGGCCGACTCCGCGGCGCTCTGGGAGGGGTGGCGCGCGTGCTGGCCTGGAGGGCTGACTCCGCGGCGCTCTGGCTGCAGCGCTCATCGGCTCGAAGGCATCGACTCTCTTGAATCCCACGGTGGTTGGGGCTGGGGTTAACGAGGTAGGGGGTGCGGCTGCTCAAGGTACGAGCGCATGAAGAAGGAGGAGAGCGCAAGGCTAGAGCGGGAGCGGGGGGCCGAACGAGAGCGGCAGGAGAAGGCGGCTGTGGTCTGTGCCCGTCACTGTGTTATTTTGAGCACAAACCCTGCGTGGGGGTCTCGGGCGCGTGGGGTCTCGGGCGCGTGGGGTCTTTGTGTAGTTTCTGTGCGTGGTCTTCGGCGTGGGGGGTCTCGGGTGCGTGGGGTCTTCTCGGCGCGTGGGGATCTCGGTGCGTGGGTTTCTCGCTGGGCGCGTGGGGTCTCGGCCATGGGGTCTCGGGCGCGCTGGGGTCTCGGGCGCGTGGGGTCCCCGCGGGTCTCGGCTGTGGGGTCTCGCGGTGGGGCCCCGACAAGGGGGTCTCTCAAAGGTAAGTGTCCCTCATGCTGGGGTTCTGGGCGCTGGTGCAGGGGGTCTCGGGCGCGCGGTTCCTGGCGCGTGGGGGTTCCTGGGCGCGGTAGTCCCTGGGCGCGTGGGTTTCTCGGCGCGTGGGTCCCTCGGGCGCGCGGGGCCTCCGGGGCGCGCGGGGCCCCGGCGCTGGGGGTCTGGGCGCGGCCTCGGGCGCGTGGGGTCTCGGCTGGGGGTGGGGGGGGTCTGGGCGCTGCAAACGCCCCTCGGGCGGTGGGGGCTTCTCGGGCGCGCGTGGGGCCTCTGGCTGGTGGCCCTCGGGCGCGTGGGGCCCTGGGCGGCGGGGCCCTGGGCGCGTGGGGCCCGGCCAAGCAGCCCCGGGCGCGTGGGGCCGGGCTGGGGTCTCGGGCGCGTGGGGGTCTCGGGCGCGAGTGTAGTTCCGCGGCCTCTGCCTCTCGCTTCCATCTCCCTCAGCTTGACGCCATCACGCCTGGCGCCGCCCCTCCACGTTCCTCTCGCCGAGAAGCTCCCCGCGGGCTAGATTGAGCGATGGCCTCCATCGCGTATGCACGTCGCCCTCCGTCCGCCGGCCCTCGCATTGCGACGCTGCTCCACAGTCTATTCAGAGTATGCATACCCGCGCCCGCGGAACGGCCCGGAGCCCCCTGCCGCAGCAAAGTGTCTTCCCCCTGCGCCGAAAGGGAGACGGGTCAAAGGCGGGTGCCATGAGCATGCGGACGGGCTTGTGGGGCGCGGGTGCAGCCGGACAGCCAGGCGATCAAAGCGCTGCTCGGGCCGGGCGCGGAGTACAAGCCACGCAGCGGGGCGCTGCAGCGCATGCTCAACACAGATCCGTGGCGCGTTCTATCGACCCGTGGCCTCCCGCTGGCTTCCCTTGCCTGCCACGTGGCATCCGGAGCTGCCTACGGGGTCTGGAGGGGTTTGGGCCAAGTCAGGCTGGGTGTACGGGAGAATACCAATCCAATGGACGTCATACCCGCCGCTCCAACGGAAGTCATACGTCGTAGCCGTTTCAAAAGCATGGAAAAAAGCGGTGGCGGTTTGCATGCTATCGATGGCTTTCCTCCGACAGTTTTTAACAGCTGCCTCTATCCCTGAAGAAACCGCCAATAAGGTCCACTGGCGTTGGGTCTCATGCCTGAACCGTGGTGCTGACACGTGGCTCTGTGTCCTGTGCGGCGGGTGCAGTGAGGCTGTTCTCTATGGGAATGAGCAGCCTGAGCTGGCCAATAAGGAGGAGGGTGTAGACACATCATCGAGCTCGCAGAGTGGCAAAGACGCACCACCGCCCTCGAGCAGCTCCGGCAGGGAGCCCCCCTCGGGCAAGGAGGGTGCCGGGGTGCCACACGCGGCACACGCACCGCCCCAGCAGCCGCGGCGGCAGCAAAGTCCACAGCAGCAGCAGCGAAGTCCACAGCAGCAGCAGCAGCGGCAGCAAAGTGAACCGCCACAGCAGCAGCAGCAGAGTGCACAGCAGCAGCAGCAGCCGCCGCCGCCGCAGCATAGTCCCCAGCAACAGCAGCCGCCGCCGCAGCCGCCGCCAAATCATAGTCCCCAGCAGCAGCAGCAGCAGCCACCGCCGCCAAATCATAGTCCCCAGCAGCAGCAGCGCGCGCCGCCGTCATAGTCCCCAGCAGCAGCAGCAGCCGCCACCACGCCACATCACGGTCTCCAGCAGCAGCAGCAGCAGCGGCGGCAGCAGCGGCAGCATAGTCCCAGCAGCAGCAGCAGCAGCAGCGACGACGCCACAGCCCCCAGCAACGGCCGGGTCAGCCGAAACCACTGCAAAAGTATGAAGACACCCGTCAGCAGCAGCAAAGCAAGTCTCCGTGGAACAAGCAACCGTCGCAGGTGGCCCTGCTGACGCCCGCACGTGCACCAACATCTGCCCGCATCTCCGAGCCCTCGACACATCATCCAGGCCTCCTGGCCTCCCTCACATGCCCAGTGTGTGTCGCAATGCCCACGCCACGTTGCAGTTGCCCCGACAGCGCCACGTTATGTGGAGATGACGGATGATTCGGGTAGAAATTAGAAATCCCGCGCATCTCACCTGTTCCACGACGTGTCCTGATCATCACTGGCTCAGATGCTATGTCAGAAGATTCGACGGTGATGAATGTGTCGTGAGGGTACGTAGGCGTGTTTCTCAAAAGTTCGCAACAGTAATTTCACCAAATTGCCATTGCGAATGTGTCCTCTGGTAAAATCCCCGGCAGTCAATGTCAACTGTCATCGGATGATGCTTAGCTGCCAGCCGTAGAGATCGCCGTTGCTCGAAGCGCACCGGCAATCAGAGCTCTTGGGGTCCGCCGCGAGTTGGGCAATTTCTGACCGTAAATTCCTTAGCCTGCTCGTATGAAGGTGCTTACGATGTTGGCTGTAATTATATATTGCGTATGCGAGAAGCACCATCTGATCTCCAACAGGTGATCGGTTGGTGCCTCTTTTTGCACGCATCGTTGGATCGATGCCCTGATTTGATACCCCGAACCCTAACGCGGCTTGGAGGGGCGCCCTTCAGACTGCGCCAAAGCCTGCAGCAACGCCAAGCCCAGCATCGAGAGACGCTGACCTCAGCGCATTCACCAAGTTTGAGAATGGTCTGTTTGATCGACGGGAGGATGCCACCAGCCTGGCATCTGACGCATCAGCAGCCAGCGCTGTGACGCCTCCGTCGACATCCTTTCCTGACAAGTTCGTTCGGCTCCCATCGCCTTCCCATTGGCCGCTTCTGCCTGCGCATAGCTCTGCCTCGTCTCCCATTGGCCGCTTCTGCATGCGCATAGCTCCGCCTCGACCCCATTGGCGCTTCTGCCTGCGCATAGCCGCCTCGTCTCCCCATTGGCCGCTTCTGCCTGCGCATAGCTCCGCCTCGTCTCCCATTGGCCGCTTCTGCATGCGCATAGCTCCGCCTCGTCTCCCATTGGCCGCTTCTGCCTGCGCATAGCTCGCCTCGTCTCCCATTGGCCGCTTCTGCCTGCGCATAGCTCCGCCTCGTCTCCCATTGGCCGCTTCTGCCTGCGCATAGCTCCGCCTCGTCTCCGCCCCAGCCGGAGGCTACCACCACTGTGGAGACGGAGCTAAAATGGGCTCCTCTCCTGCGCCTCCGCGTGATCTTGGCATTTCTCCACGCCGCTGCCTGAGCGAGAGCAGCATTGCAATTGGGTGTGGTGTGAGGGGGCGCCCCTGCCAGTACCAGCTAGACGGCCCTGCAAGTGCCAGCTCGCTGGCCCTGCAGGTCCTGAGAGGTGCCTCGCGCATGGCTGAATGCACAGGCTCGGCTGCGCACGACGCACGAAGGTGAGCGGGATGGGAGGATGGGGTTGGGTGCAAGGGGGCTCAGGCAAACGGCCGGGACAGGGAACGCAGCCATGGAGGGTACCAACGGCTTGCATTTGCATCCGTCCACACCCTTCGAGGGGGGCCCTGTCGGCAACCAGCAGCGAAGCGGCAGCCCCATGACGACGCCGGAGAGGGGCACGCTGACGCCAGATCCTCCGCCTTGGCTCCGTGCGCGCGTCTCCCGCAGCCCTGCATCGCGGGCTCGCTTTACTCCCCTTTAGAGAGGTGGATGCTGGCCACCGTTGATGCGAGCGAGGGACGTTCGGTGAGGGCCATTGCCACCGTTGATGCCAGCGAGTGACGTGTGGCGAGGGGCGTGGCCACCGTTGATGCCAGCGAGTGAAGTTTGGGGAGGGGCATGGTGAGTGAAGCTGCTGAGGGACGGTGCGGCTATAAGCGTAAAGGCACTGAGGGAGATTTAGACGAGGAGCCGAGAAGGGGGTGAGAAAGGGGTGTGAGGCTGTGATGACGTCGGATGGGATGACCACACCTTTTTTTTTGGACAGGCTGCTAAAACGGTATGCTGTACAGAAGTGAGATTGCCGGCATCTGTCCATCCCCAGCGGGTCAAGGTGATGTGGTGAGGCTCTCTGGCTCATTCACGGCACTCTAATCGGAGGGCTGGGCTGGGAGATGCTTGCGGCGGGCAGAAGTGAAGTGGCAGAGCTCAGGCTCGCAGCTGCTCCCCGCGGCGGCCCGGCATGGACACCTACGCCACCGCGCCTGCAGCGACTCAACATGCGATCGGAAGTGGTGCGCTCAAAACCCGCGCCGGTCTGAAGGGAGGGGGCTTCGAGGACCAGTGGCGCCACAGCAATGGCAATGTGTACTCGGGCGCGGGTTGCGGTTATCTCCCATGATGGGTGATGTGGGAGGCGGGGATGGGGGGTGTTCCATAAACCAGGAGGAGCTCCTCAGCACGGGTGACCCAGGTCAGAGCGTGGAGCTGCTGTTAGGGTGCTTGGTGCGACTACGGACATCCGAGTCACAGCAGTACCGCCTCCTGCAAGTGCGTCCCGCCCTTCATCACCATGGGGGCCAGGAATTCAGCCCTCACCCTGCTCCCCGTAACCGTGCGCATCACCGTCGGTTGCAAGCACAACTCAGCGAGCATGAGCTCAGACTCCTCGTGGGACTTCCTTTCAGAGAACTTAATGAGAACGTCGTTGAAATGTCAGCTCGCATCAACGCTGCAGGCCTGCTTGTGTATCACTACGCGCAGTGTGGAGCGACGCTCCCTGGCTGAGCGCGGCAACCCAGCCACGTCAGCAGCATCTCGAGGCGCTCGTTCTGACTGTGTCCAGACACGGTTGTGATGAGGCCATCGGGGTCTGACCGCGGCCCGGCGGGCGCTCCATGCTCGCGACTCCGCGCACAAGGGGTGTCGCCTCTTCGTGTGGCGCTTCTTCAGCTGTGAGATCGGAGATCTGAGACGGAGTCTGCAGAGGGCAGGTCTGCGCGAAGTACAAGCTTGATGCTTGGAAGTCTCCGGCACAAGAGCCTCCCCCTTCCTCCCCGCGTGAGGGGTGAGGCCAGCGGGGCTTCGGCTGGGAGGGGGTGGGGACAGGTGGTCGGAATGAAGGAGGGGCTGGATGCTGCCGGCACGCCCTCGTGGGCACATGCCTCGTTGGCGCTCGAGGATGACGGCGCCATTCTTGCTGGCTCCATATCGCGACAGGTGGCGTCTGATCAAGCTCCCCCCCATTGGCCTCCATGCCTCCTTGCCTGGCCGTAGCGCGAATTTAGAGGAGATAAGATGGAGCAGCTGCGGTCAACCCACGGAGGGAGGGTGGCTGATGATGGAGGCGCGGCGGGGGGGAGGAGTGGCCAGGAGTGCACGGTGGCTGAGTGTGAAGTCTATCTCCAGAGCATGGAGGAAGGAGGGTTGCGCGCGATGCAGTGCGCCCTGGCGCTCGTGCCTGGCCGAGCATAGACAGATTGCCACCGCATCGCGTGGTCTGTGCATGACGCGGTCATGGGATCGCGCATGACACAGTCAAGGCGCCGCCCTGTAATGCAACTGTGACGCCGCACCGTAACGCAGTTGTGGGACCCCCCTGTGAAATTGTTGGGAGGTCATTCTGACACTCAGCATTGAGGCCACCATGTCACCCAGTCATGACGTCATCCTGCAGGCCTGCAGTGTAGCCGTTGGGACGTCCTGTGATGCTGTTGTGGGGCCACCCTGTAACGCGGTTGTGGGGCCCTCTGTAACTAATTCTGGGGCCACCCTGTAACGCGGTTGTGGGGCCCGCTGTAACCAGTGTGAAGCCACCCTGTAACGTGGTTGTGGGGCCCTCTGTAACTAATTGTGGGGCCACCCTGTAGCAGCGGTTGTGGGGCCCTCTGTAAGTAATTGTGGGGCCACCCTGTAACGGGGTTGTGGGGTCGCCCTGTAGCACGGTTTCTATAGCGCGGGTGTCTGACTGCCCTGTAGCATGCTAATGGGGCCGCCCTGTACCTCAGTCGTGGGGCTGTCCGATTGCGCGGTCTTGGGGCTGTCCGATCACGCGGTTGTGGC
>LGRX02032818.1:0-38766 GCA_001247695.2 Cymbomonas tetramitiformis
CCAGGAGGACCTCGCTTTTCCGAGGGTAAGAATCTTCAACCCCTCTGCAAAGGGAGGGGCGGCTGGTGGGGCGTTGCTTCACGTAGTCAGCGACGAGCTCAAGGGGAAGACCATCGACGACCTTGAGGTGGACTTGCTTCTGGTTGAGGGACTGGAATCAGCGCTCAAGGGGCATAGGCTGCAGGGCAGGGTGGCAGTGAAGTCAGCGCCATGGGTCAAGCTGGTTATGGTCTCCGAGGAGGCAGCGCAGAGAATAGAGAACAAGACGGAGGTATTCCCTGGACTTGAGAACTACGAGGTTCAGCGAGTAGCATCGGTGAAGGAGGTGGACAAGCAGGCAGAGACAGAGGTGGTCGTGGTCGACGGGGGGGAAGACATCGACCCGGAGTTCGACGTTGAGGCTTTGGTGTGCGCTGTCGGCGACTACTTTAAGAAGACCCTCGGTGCTGGAACCCATCTCGTACCTCAACTGGCAGTCCCGACATACCCTGCCACGAACCCGAAGGACATCGCGAGTTATGCCCGTTACCGCCAGTTGTACAAAGGACGGCTATACACCTTCATCGCCACTGAAGAAGCGTACCAGCATCTCGTGTCTCAAGTGGACTCCACGGCGAAAATCGGTGTTGTACACAAGGGTATGTATTTCTACCTCCGCCCCTCTGACTACTCCAGAAACGGAAAGGGACGCCGCGGAAGGCAGACCCGCGCGACTGGAATCACCCGGGACGACGCGGTGGTCCAAGCGCTCGAAACGAAACTTGGCACCTTCGCAGAAGCGGTGAAGGCCGCCACGAGCACTCGGGTTGAGGTCTCGGGTGACGCGGAGTCCGCCATCAAGGACCTCGGCGATCAGGTCAAGGGCCTCAGTGAAAAGGTGGAGAAGGGCTTCAAAGACACGGTGGACAACGTGAAAAAGGTGAACGCATCCGTCGACAACGTCGACAAGGGGGTGAAGCAGGTCATCGACCTCACGTCCAACGTCCTGACTAGGCAGGACAAGCATCTGGCGCTGGCGGATAAGCAGAACAGAGTTGCTGACGCTATGCTTCAGCAGCTCATCGCTATGAACGGAGCAACGGCGAAGACTCCAGCATCGGGCACGGCTGCGGTGAGGGGTGGCAGAAAGAGGGGAGCGGCGACCCCGAACTCCGACACCGGAGACGACACGGACATGGACCTAACCCCCGCCGAGGCCTTACACATCAAGAAGATCCGTAAGGTAAAGACTGTTCTTTCAATATATTCACGCTGCGAAAAATCCACACACGAATCAGAGTTTGGGAAAGAGCAACCGGTATTCACAAATCGAGTTGAAAAACGCAGGAAGCCATCAAGAAGGGTGCAAAGGAAAACAAAGGATAAAAGCGGCAGCAAGAGGCCCCAGTGGCAGGACCTGAGGCGAAGAAAGATCAGGAAAGCACACCATCCCGAAGGGAATAGGCACAACGGGACCTACTGTAATCTTGCTCTATTCCATGCATCAGAGGACATAAACAGCCTGAGTAGTGACTATGGCTGGAAGTACATCCGGGAAAGGGATATTAATATTCTTGCATCCTGCCAGTTTACCCTGGGTCTGGGTGGGGAGTGGCACACCGTGATCACTTTGACTAAATCCCCCTGCTTGATCTGCTTTCACAAAAGTGTAACCGACGACCGAGCATACACAAATCCACGATACTCCGAACCCGAGGCTCACCTGATGAGTGGAGTTCATAACGATACTCGATGCACTGAACGTAATACACTCAGCAATAATTTCAGCACTATACTAGACTATGAGGGAGTAACTCAACTGGCTGACAGCTTAGAAAGAATATGCACAACACACAACTGTAAACTGAAAGTAGATAGAAAAGGGAAAGGTAACACAGGAGTTGCACACATTGCCTCACAAGTAGAGGGAATATACAAAAGACAAATGTGTACACATATATGCAAAACAAAAGATAAAACAGCAAGCCCTCTAAACACCCAGGTGGGTGAGGGAAACCCTAAGGCAACCCTAGGCAAACAGAGCACTGAAAGGCGCCTGGGGGGAATAGCAGAGAAATTTTCAATAGGAAAACTCTTGGGGGGACTGTATTATAAACGGGCAGGCAATACACAAATTTTCAGAGTGAACTGGCAACCTTCGGAATTTAGCGAATTGCTACGGGAGCTCTACGTTAAAATAAGAAATTTTGTAAAAACCACCCGAATGAGTAAATATTTGGAGGGGACACCCAATGGACATTCACAACCATATATTGAGGGGAACGGAGCTCGGATATACAGTGACAGGGATAATAGGAGGCTGCAGGCGTGTGTAACGCGTAACAATGGGGGCAATACGGAAGGGGGAACATGTGAACGAAGGGGGTGCACAAAGAATAAATGTCATGAAAACAACTCGCAAGGCAAGCTGAAAGGCGGGAAGCCGATTAAAACAAACTACTCGGCTATACACAAGAAAATGAGAAGGAACCCTAACCAGAAGGGGACCTACCTACAGGAAAAGGGGGGAATAGGGGCACATGGCGGCAAAATTGGACTGAAATATTTTGCACAGTGCCTACAAATGATGAAACGAGGAGGTGAGATGAAAATAAACATGAACGGGCGACATTGGGCATTTAGCGAATTGCTCCAGGAGCTCTACGTTAAAAAACAAACTTTTGTAAAAACAACCCAAATGGACAGATATTTTGAGGGGACACCCAACGGATGTACACACACAAGTACTGAGGAAAACGGAACTCAGAAATGCAGTCAGGAGGCTATGAGAGGCCTATGGTCGTACGTAACGCGTAACAAAGTGGGCAATAAGGATGGAGGAGCATGTGAACAAAGGAGGTGCACAGAGAATAATGGACATGAAAATGACCCACAAGGTACACCAAAGAATGAGGAGCCGATTGGAACAACTTACACGGCAATATACCGAAAAATGAGAGGAAACCCTAACCCGGAGGGGATATACCTACAGGAAAAGGGAGGAACAGGGGCACATGACGGCGAAATTGGACGGAAATATTCTGCACAATACCTACATATGGTGAGACAAAGAGATGGGGAAAAAATAAGCACGAACGGACGACATTGGGCATTTAGCGAATTGCTCCAGAAGCCCTACGTTAAAACACGAACTTTTGCAAAAACGACCCAAATGGACAAATATTTTGAAGGGACACTCAATAGGCATACACAACCAAATACTGACGAAAACGGAGCCCAAAACCGCAGTAGGGTGGGAGTAAGGAGGCTGAAAGCGTATGTAACGCGTAACAAGGAAAATGACACGAAGGGCAGAGTGCATGAAAAGCGGCTGAACGAGCGAAATGCAAACGATTCACGGGAAGAAAGTTGGCAAAGGACGGACCGTACCCATGATAAAGCTGCGATAAATAAAGTAATACTTGTAATTTGCGCCATGACCATGGTCCTGACAAGAGGTAACATGAGGGGACGAAAAAGACTGGGCCAAAAGCCAATACAAAATACACAGACAACAGGTTGCAAGGAGACTAACAAGAGGACGGAAGCAGCAGGGCGAAATGAGGCACTGGCAGGGAAACGTGCTGAGCGTGATACACAGAAAAAGAGCATGGCGACAGCGGAAACAACCCGACAGGGAGCTGAAATAAGTGAGGACGAGGAAGAGTTGCTGAGAAGGAAGGGCAGTAAAAACCATGAAACAATACTGCAAAAACCCAGAAGGGGCCCCAGGTGGCACGTCACGGAGGAAGAGGAGGAACAAAGGGAGGGCTTCAGGAGGAGCCTCACATATTACCTGAGGGCGAACCGAAAGGAGCACGCATATGCACACAAAAGAGGAAGGAGATACTGGAGGGAACAAGTGATGGGGAAAACATGCAGGTGGGTACAACGCACCAAGTATGACAGGCCACAACTGGTGAGAAGCAGGCAGGCGGTGAGGCAGGCGACAGAGGATAAAAACCATGACAGGTGGATGCGAAGACACGGAGAGATGCGCCGTATGACAGGCGAGATGCGCCGCATGGCAAAGATGGAAGGGGCCCAACTGATGACTATGCACGTGACTCTAGATGCGTTAAGCATGCTGGCTGAACAAACGCGGAGGGCACAACAAGCAATGAAAACCCCACAACAAAAAGCTACACAACGGCACCCTAATGAATTGGTAAATACCATGGGAGAGGGCACGGCAGTAACACACGAGGAAACTCTTGGCACGAGACTCAGCCAGCAGGAGGCCGTGAAAGAAAAGGGTAAGGGGAAGGACGCCACAGCGCCACGACAGCCCTCCCATATTGGGGGAGGGACACACCCGGCCAAGGGGACGGAAGGGCAGTACCCTAAAAACTCTGTCACGCAGGGGATATTCACAGAGGATGGAAAGCTGAATATGTACCAAGTGGACCTCGCACTTGAGAAACTGGAGGAAAACCCCCCGGGGTCAATAACTATACAGGAGATACTAAGACTACTGAAGGGAAACGACGGAAGATTCCTAGAAATGATAAAAGGAATAGTCACAAACAGGGGCGGCACACAAGTACCTGTGATAGGGAACGGACACTGGTTGCTACTAATGATAGGAGTCTGCGGCACAGGAAATAACCGCACGCTGCAGGCCTATGTATACGACTCTATGGGCGTAGAAAAGCACACACGAAAGAAAACTGCCTCGAGGCAAATGGGCATGGCGGAGGAGCTACAAACAACGATAAGCGGATGGGCAAAAGATAACAAGGAAGCAATGGGATGCCAAGAAGCCAGGGCCACGCTAATGTACGACAAGCACCAATATGACGCATACAACTGCGGTGTCTGGGTAATATACATTGCGGAATTGTGGCAACAATGGCTACGGGAGCGAAACGGAACGTGGGTACAGCATGTGTACACAAATACGCTCCAGACCAGCCGAAGTGTTGTGCTGCATACCACGGAAATAGCAAACAGGTGCAGGGACAAATTCAGACCAATGGTAAAAGCGGCCATTATGAGGGAGAATACGTTGCGTATGGAACAGGACACAGGGGAGGTAGAGCTGATAGAGGGCGTTCGGGTAACAAAGACTGAAGCACAAACAGAACAAGTTAGAGGAACATGTGCGGCGGATGCCTTCATGAGGGGAATGGCAAGGGACTACACGAGGGAGCAAGTGGAGAACATGATGCGACAACAAGGGGTTGGCATACAGACGATAATGGAAGTCGAGGAAGCACTCCATGCGCTGCAGCAGGACACCGATGCCCTTATAAGCGAAACAATGAAAAAGATGAAGACAGACGGCCGGACCCAAATAGCAATTAAAGATACGGGAAAATGGGTGATGGTGATGTTCACAATGACACACCGAGACATGCAGGCGCACGTGTGGATACCTGCTGGGGGTATAGAAAAACAGGAAGAACTACTGATAGCTATAGATGTTTGGGCCCTACTGAGAGAAGCTTATGACTTGCAGCAGGTGCACTACAGCGGACTGACGATACATAGCACACCACCGGAATGGGAAAAATTCAGCCAGGGGGAACAGGCGGTGCGAGTGGCGGGAAGCTGGAAATACTGGCATGTTGATGGCAAGCCAGGGCAGTTCAAGCTCGGGACTAGAAATACGGCACAAGCACAGGGGGAGCTTCGAGAAACGCGGCCGGTGACGGGACAAACAACCGGGCCGACTGAGGAGGACACGAAACGCGATGAAGGACGGGTGGATGGCAGTAGGGAGCCCACCATGGAACGACAGGCCACAGGTGAAGCAAAGGAAGAAAAGAGTACAAACCTCACGGACAGACTGGTCCAGACTACACTACAGTTCTGCCCGGAGAGCGCAGAACAAGCAAATGAAAGGTTAAAGGAGGAAGAAAGAACGGTAGTAAGGAAAAAGCTACGACCTCCCACAAGCACCAAGAGAAACCAGCCGACTGATACACCAACAAAAACAAACGAAAGGGACAATGAGGAAGCTGAAGGGTCCCCTGGAGACATTAGAGCGCCGTCCCAACCGGACAAAGCAAACAGTGAGGAAGCGAAAGGGTCCCCTGAAGCAAGGAAATTTTGGGGAGGGGGCATGCCAAAAACGGAGGACCTAGACGGGGAAAAAATGACAGACGGACAGCAGCACACAATAACGTTCCTCACGTGGAACATTCAAGGGTCAAGGTACTCCTTGTATGAACTGGAAGAACAAATGGACAGGTGGGACATTGATGTGGCGGTGATTACGGAGACAAAAACTGCAAACGATGACATAAAAAGGCACTTCAGAGACAGCCTGCGGTCCAATGTATGCACCAGTGTGCCGGGAAGAGGTGATGCGGGGGAGGAACACCAGACAGCTGGGTTAGCTGTCGTACTCAGGGGGGAACACGCAAAGCCGCACAATTACACGGAAGTAAAGGTCCCACACCTACAGGGAGTACTCACTCATACAATGCTGCACTTCCCGGGGCAGAAATACATACACCTGATTGGAGTATACTACCCAGTGGAGGGAAAGGAGACTGCAAGAGAGGAAGGGTACCAAGAGGAACGCACCAGAAGTGAGGCCAGGAAGGGTATACGAGAGTACGTGCAAATGGTAACCTCCGCCAGTGAAGGCAATGAAGACGAAACTGTCCTTGTGTGCGGAGACTTGAATGCCACGACCGGAGAACCGAGGAATAGCAGAGACAGGGAATGGAACAAGGTACTCGATGCAACGGGGCTAACAGATGTAGGGGGCTCAAGGGAAACAACACTGACCTGGCACAGCAGGAGAAACATAGACAGAATGCTAGCCAGTAGGGCTGAACAAAAGTACTACACGCAACCCATGGAAATGGAGCTTACTGAACTTCACACAAGTGACCATAAAATGATATGCACCACCCAATTGGACCTGAAGGCCTGGGGCACCCACCGTCCAGCGGCACAACTACAACGAAGGGCTAAAGCGGACAGGCTAAGACTGCCCCTGACCGAGAAGGAAGGAGCCACACTGAGGCAAGTGCTTGACACGGCATACACAAGGGAGCAGCAGGACGAATTGCGGGAGGCAATAGGCATGGTAAAAAGGAGCACCACAAAAAGGCACAAAAGAAAAGCAATAGACTATGCGGGGGAAGTAGTAGCAAGAATACTGGGCACGGCAAAGGAAGAGGCGGTACAAAACGCCAACCTCCCTAAGCCAGCGGCGCCACCGGAGGAGACACACAGGCTGCACTTACCGAAAACCCTCCGTAAGGAAAGGGATGGGCACCTCAGGGAAAGAAACAGGTGCAGGCTGAATATAAGCCTATGGAAGAGGGACATAGAGGCAAGGGAAAGTGTACCGGAGGAGATTAGAAAGGCGGACTTCGACAACAGAACAGAGGAGATGAGAGAGTGGGAGCAATGGGAAAGGGAGCAGAAGAAAATAGCGGCCAAAGAAGCACGGAAGTGCATTACAGAACACGAGGCGAACCGGAAACAAAAAACGAGAATAAAAATGAGAGAAATGTACTGGAATAACATAAAGCACTACCATAAAAAGATATACAGACAGGAGGTAGAGAACGGAAGTGCGCCGGCGGCAACAATACAGGCCATAGAGACCAGGCACGGGAAGCTGGTGGTTGGACAACAAAAGGTAGCACAGGCGATGGGGGAACACATGGCATGGTCGGCCCCCTACAAAATGCGGGAGCCAGAGCGAGGACTCGCGGAAGCACCACCGTGGCTGGATAAGAAGTACAAGAACTATATGCAGAAAGACAAATGCGAAAGACCAGACCAGACGAAAATAAACCTGAGGGTTGATGAGGAGGCCTACAGACAGGCTGTGAGAAAAATGAAAACCAACAAGGCAGCGGGACCCATGGGAATACAGAACGAGATATTGAAGCAGATGCCAGACAGGTTCCACGAACAATTATGTGAACTCATGCAGCTGATGTGGGAGAACAGACATACGCCACTGCCATGGAAGAAGGGGTACTTCTGTTTCCACCACAAGCAGGAAGATGTGACTCAGCAAAAGAACTACAGACCTATAGCGCTGCTAGACTGTTTGTTCAAACTGTACACCGCGGTGCTCACAAAAATGCTAGCGGATTTCTGTGAAATAAATGGAATGCTCTCGCAGGCGCAGGAGGGCTCGAGGGAAAAGCACAACACGATGAGGCAACTAACCAGGATAACGAATGCCATTGAAGACGCGAACCTCTCCAAGCAGGAGCTACATGCGACCTACATAGACTTCGAAAACGCGTACGGGTCAGTAGACCATGAGAAACTCATTGCGACACTAAGGCACCTGGGGGTACCGACACAGCTTACGGAAGCTATAAAGGACATTCTAGGGGAAGAGGAGGGGGACTCAATACAAATGAGGGCAAAGGTAGGGGAACAGATTTCGGAGGAAGTACCGATAAGGAGAGGGATTCTGCAGGGGGACAGCATGAGCCCGCTGCTTTTTATACTGTACCTCGAACCCCTGCTTAGATGGCTGGAGGTAGGAAACCATGGATACCGGCATAAGTACGTGACAGATGAGGAGCTCAGGGGAGAACTGCGAACCTCCTCAGGAGCGTTTGTGGATGACCTGATTATTCTGACGAGACAGATGTCAGGGATGGAGCAACAATTGAAAAAGCTAGCAGCATTTGGGGACTGGAGTGGGCTGAGAATAAACAAGGATAAGTCAAAAATAACGGGAGTAGAGCACGGCAACCGGAATATTAGGGAAAGCAAACACAAGGGGATAAAGTGTGGCAACCAAACCCTGAAGGTACTCAAAGCAGGAGAGACCTACAAATACCTAGGAGTCCTCCTCAATATGCTAGGAACCTGGAAGGAGGAAAAAACCAAGTCCCTAAGGGAATTGAAAAGGAGGATAGCAGCGTTGCTTGCCACCCCCTTAACACAAAAACAGAAGGAGTACTCTCTCAAGTCGGCAGTCTTGGGGAAGTTCAGGTACGGACTTCACCTTGGAATATACACACAAGGGGAAATACAACAGGTGGAGAACCAGCTGGGGGCTGCACTGAAACGGATTTATGGGCTTCCAGCGAACGGCACTCCGAATGAACTGAACACGGAGGAAAAAGCGGAGTACGGACTGGGGTTGCAGTCCCTGCAGGCGATATATGCACAGGAGGTTTACTCGGGGCTGGCTGAAGCGGTCCAAAGCGAGGAGGACAAAGGAGTGCAAATGGGATATGGAAAAAGAGAGAGAAACCTACGAACCAGGCAAAGAATGTCCCAAGTCAGTAGGTCCACCGCGGGGCTAATGGAAAAGCACTTCGGGGAGAGAGGCTACTGCAGCAACAGGGGCAAGCTGAGGATGGGACTGCAAACGCATACAAACACCATGCGGAAGATGAATGCTCTCAATGAATATGGGGTGCACGTGAAAGGGGTGGGAACCCACATGCAGGAGCTAGCCAAGGAAACACTGCCCATTATGAAGCAGCTGGAGAATGCCAGGAGAGTGTATACTGATGCGGAAATGGAGGGCACCATAAGAACAACCAAATACCTCAGAAGAATGGACAAGGAATACCGGGACCCACAGGAGCAACCCATGACGACAGGGACCGAAAAACTGGGAACGGTAAATGTCATAAAAGACACAAAAAATGAGATGGCCACTAAAGAGATAAACTTCACCAAACTACTCACACTATTCAGGAACTACCCGGACCTCAAGGACCTCACCACAGCAGATGGGAAGAAAGCGCTGCCGATAACGGCATTGAAAGCAACGGGGGGAAGGGTACATGACAATAAAACAGTACGAAAAATAGCACAAGGCATGTTACACCTGTACCCCTATATATGTGAGGCACAGCCCAACAGTATTAAAGCGCCAGGGGACCACTGGGACCATGAGCGGAACAGAAAGCTAAAACCCACTATCTGGCCAACGCAGATAAAGGCGCTACACGAGGCAGGGAATAGCCTGAGGGACATAATGCAACTGATGTCCATGTACCCGTTGGCCAACCAAAAGAAACACTTCGAGGAGGCGGGGGTGGAATGGACGGAACAGGAGAAGGAAGCCCTGGGTATAGGAGGAGTGGACCATGAGTGGGAAGAAGATGACATAATGGGGGAATGGACCCCACAAGCAAGTGCCGGAGAAGGGCTGATACAGCTGGACGAACGCAAATGGGCAAAACAGGAGGACCCGATGGAGGCGCCGGACCGGGAAGGAACCCACGCACCTACCAGGATACTGGCCAGTAGACAGTACCTGGACAACCCTGCAGACCCAGACTCGAAAGTAATACAATACGAAACTCAGTGGACGGACAGTGAAGGGAATGTTCTGAGCACGTGGAGCACCGAAGAGACAATTAGAAAACACATACCGGAACACAACCCCACAGGGAACCGAAGATGGGAGGAACTGGTGGAGGAATGGGAAGGCACCAAACAGGATGAAAGGACCAAAAGCGGGCCCGTGAGTGAAATACTAGCAGGCAGGCCGAGAAGCGAGCAAAGGTACTGGAAGGAGGTCACCCACTTGACGATAACCACGGGGGAAACAAACCCAGACCAAGACATTAAACAAACACTGAACACAAAAAACAGGCAGCTGCGTACTGAAGGCGACACTACCTACTGTTATGAACCCAACGGAGGGCTGATAGGCACTCTCAGCACGGCAAAAGTCAGGGAACTATACAACAGATATACCAGAGAGGTGGGAGATGGAGCGGTGCAATGCCCGACAGGGGAACAGTTGGCGAAAAGGCTGAAATTGAAACTGGAGCATAAGATACATGTTGACACGTTTGAGGAGGAAATTGCGCAGCTACTCATAAGATACTCCAGTAAGGCAGAAATGAAGCACAGAAAACGAAACCTGCAGAACCACTGGACCCTTCCCCCAGAAATGATGGAGGCGGTCCAAGCAGCCACGGGGGCCAGGACAGAAGTATTTGCCTCTCCACTGAACGTACATAAAAACACTAAGACATATTACTCGCAATACCCGAGAGACTCGGTCTTCGGGGCTGCTGGTTCAGCCTGGGAGGCGCAATGGGGGCAACTGGGGGCATACCAATTCAACCCGGAATACACGGCCGAAGACCTCCACAGGGCACTAAAGATGGCGATAAACGCTACAAAAACAGCCAAACCCGTCCTAGGGGTGGGAATATACCCTACGTATGCAAAGAGTCCGTACAGAAAACTACTAAACAAGCACATGGGATACAGGGTACACGAGTTACTCGAAGTGAAGGAGGGGCAGTTTACCTTCCTACCACCGGACCATTGGATGCAAGACAACCTACAAAAGCCCAAGCAGTGTAACTGGAACATGAGGATATTGGTAGTTGCAAATGCGGCGGGATGGAGGAAATTTTGCCCAAATGCGGTGAGAACGCATGACATATTCAGCAAGGCCCTTCTCAGATGCCCACAAAGCAAGGTCAGGACGGTAGGGAGGGCATGTTACATACACAGGCCTCTCACACTCAGGGACACGGACAGACAGCCCAGGTCGATTACGGAATGGGAGAAAGACTGCGTCATAGACCCGTCCCCATGGACGAGTCATGAACTGCCTGTACTGCGCGCATTACCAGAGGAACAGGTGGAGAACCATGTAGAAGAGATTATTGACCGCTGGATGGAAGACAGGGGGAGGGAAGGTGAACCCAGGGGAGGGGACAGGGGACCCAGACCCTCAACGATGGATGTCTTGGGGGCCAACACCACGTGGAGTAGGGAAGAAATAAGCAGAGATGCACTTAGAAGGTGGGCGCTACAATTCGCGAACCCAAAAGCGGATGAAGGGGACATGAAAGGGGACCAGTGGTCACAGCGGGAACGGGGTGAAACTGAGGAAGTAGAACCACAGCCTGAGAGTCAGTGGGACAGCAACGGAAAAGGATACCCAGAACCTGACAGAAGATTCAACAGGAATGAGATGGTCTACACAGACGGAAGCCAGAGAAAAGTCAAAAGGGAAAATGGGGAACAGGAGGAGGCAACCGCTGCGGGAGTATGGGACCCAAGAGGGGGGCAGAATGCGGAATACATGCAAAGATGGCAGGGCCACTGCCAAACGGTCAACAGGGCTGAGCTGACAGCCATATACATGGCACTAATGCTGGAGGCCAATACCGGCACCACAGAGGTAAACATATGCACAGACAGCTTGACCTCGCTTTACCAAATACAAAACATGAAAAGAAGGCCTCATACGTTGGAGAAGCATGTGCACAGGGATATACTCTGGAAAATAATGAAACAAATACAAACGCTCAACGGGGAAGGGACCAAGGTGGCACTATATAAAGTCAAAGCACATGTGGGGATACACGGAAATGAAAAGGCTGATGAGGTGGCAAGAAAGGCCTGTGTTGAGGGAGAGTATGGCTTCAACCACGATAACACCGACACGGTGAAATTACTTGCCATATGCGAGGCCACAGGGAGGCAATTGGAAGGTCACCAGGCAGTACTTAACCACGTAACAAAACGGGTACGGGAGGCAAAAATGACGGGAAAAACGAACATAATACAAAGACTGAAAAGGAAGCTAGAGACTGGACCAGAGGAATGGGAAACCAAAAGACAACGCATTGACAGAATGGAAGCTGAGAAAGCGAGAAGAAACGAAGAGCTGGAAGAACCAGGGGCTGAAGAGGGAACTGAGGAAGACACATGGCCGGAAGAACTAGACATGCAGACACAGGAAGAAGAAATAGAGATTCTACGAATGGAACAGGAAGAGGAAGCACTGATTGAGGCACAGGGAGTATGGGCAACACCACAGGAGGGTGACGGAAACATGCCCCTGACGACGGGGAAGGAAGCAGGGATGCACGAGCAGGAAGAAGACAGGTGGATAGAGGAGGAAGAAACAAGGTTGAGGCAAGAGGAGGGAGTGACACTTGTGCGGGGGCCTCCACAGGGAGCTGGTGAGCCACTGGATGCCCAACAGCATGCCGAGCTGCGGGAAATGCGGGGGACAGGGCCACCAGAAACCCGGGACATAAACACGGAGACACAACAGGAGGAAGAAGAAGAGCTGGCTGCAATGGCCCAGCAACAAGAGGAGGCACAGGAGGAACTGGTGACAATGCACGAAATGGTACAGCAGCAGGCGGTAGCACAAAGGGAAGCACGACTCGCAGGGGAATGGAGGAGGGCCTCGATGGGAAAGATAAAGGTAGCAGTACAGGAGACGCCGGAGAAATACATGCAACACCTAAAAGGGGACACAGCCATGCATAAACTCTCCAACGAGTACTGGAAAAAGGGGAACGAATACCTGAACGAACATGATGTGACAGTCCTATTAAGATGTAGAGCGAACAAATTGCCGGCGGGCCCCTATAAAAAGTGGAGAAGAGGGATGCGGACACAAAAGTGTAAATGTTGCGGGATGCCTGGGCAGGTGAATGCAGGGGGGTTCATACGCACGGCCCATGTACTAGGGGGATGTACGGAAAGGGACACACTTTTCGATGAACCGTCCAGGCGTGCCACCCCGGAGCGGGCCGCGGGGCAAAAAAACGGTCGTTAGAAAATTAGTTCCAGTGATTCTTTGCGGGATATTTTTCAAATATCTTACGACAGCTACGACCAGCGACACACAAGAAGAGGAAGAGAAGACAGGTGCGCGAAAGGTACGGGCCCACGCTGTCGATTTTCCGCCGGCACGGGGCACTTTTCCTGCAGTGCAGAGGCGAAAGCACCCCGAAATTCACTCGAAAACTCACATAAGCAGGAAAAACAGAGATGGGATTCACTTTTTTTACACACCCAGAAAAAAACGAGAAGTTCGGGAATTATTTCCAGACGAAATACGTGAAAATAAGGAGACCCGGAAGAAGCTCGAGCGGTCACGGAAGATGCAGAACGCCCAGCAACACAACAGGCAACAGCGTGGAATGGCACCACCAGGCGCGGAAGGGGGGAGTCGAGAGATGGA
Organism: Cymbomonas tetramitiformis; assembly: GCA_001247695.2. NCBI lineage: Eukaryota > Viridiplantae > Chlorophyta > Pyramimonadophyceae > Pyramimonadales > Pyramimonadaceae > Cymbomonas > Cymbomonas tetramitiformis. The sequence continues at coordinate 13,892 of LGRX02032818.1, forward strand.
GGACAGGAGGGTCATGCTCGAAATTCACAAAGAGTTCATGGCAACGAAACCCGCCACGTTGACGTCATTCACCGACGGGGCGAAGCTACAGTTGCCACTGAGCGAACAGTTCGAGGAGCAACGTAACCTAACCGTCAAGCTTGAACAGGCACGGGACCTGACGACCACCAAGTCCAAGGCCCTCGAGAACTTCTATTCCGAAGAATTGAAGGATGTACGGCTGTCGTACACCAAGTGGGCGAAGGGGTACCCACTGGAAACGCCGCATGGGACACTGGACGAGGCGGGCCACATTCGTTACAGCCTCCTTAAAAACTGCACCACGATAGACGGCAAGAACCTCGACGAGAATGGATTTTTGGCTAACGACTTCCACATTACGGTTGGGCCCATGCGAGTGCCACCCCAGCAAGCGATCGAGTTCCTGGGTCACATGGAGGCGGTCCTTCGAGGCCTTCATCGAGAACACCAAGACAGGCACATAATCTCCAGACAGTCACCTCCGAGGCCGCGTTTTCATTCTGGAAGGGTGGCGGCGCTCGACATCAAGTTCACCAAAACCGAGTACGCCACCACGGTTTTAGCGACCACCCTCCCACTCCTCCCGGTGAACTGCTTCCCGATAGGGGGAGACCTCTTCACGCAGGATGAACCAGCCTTTCCGCGGGTACGCATCTATGACGTTGCGACGAGAGGTGGGTCAGAGAGCAGAATGCTTCACGTATTGAGTGACGAGCTGAAAGGTAAGAGCATCACCGACCTGGAGGAGAACCTGCTTGAGGTGGAGGGTCTGGAATCGGCTCAAAAAGGACACCGACTTCAGCAGCGAGTAGCTTCCATCACGGCAAACTGGCTGAAGTTGGTGGCCGTTTCCGAGGAGGCCGCACAGAAAATCGAGACCGGCACGGTACGCATACCTGGAATCAACGACTACGAGGTGCAACGAGTGGCCCTCATCAAGGACGTCGACAAACTGGCGGAGACCGAAGTGGTGGTGGTGGACACGGGCTCAGTCATCGACCCCGAGTTCGACACAGAGGCGCTGGTAAGAGCGGTGGACGAAGTGTTCAATACGGCGTTGGGTGAATACGAACATCTACTACCTCACCTAGCAGTGCCATCATACCCGGCTACGGACAAGAAGGACGTGGCCTCTTTTGCGCGACTTCGGCAGCTGTATAAGGGACGCCTCTTTTATTTCATCGCCAGCGAGGAAGCCTATAGGTGGCTGACAGCGCAAGAGGGGTCGCAAGCCAAAGTTACTGTTGAGCATAAAGGTATGTATTTCTATTTGAGGCCATCCGACTACTCCCGCAACGGCAAGCGTGGACGTGGGCGTCAGCAGCGACCCGTGGGCATCACGCGCGACGACACTGTTGTACAAGCACTTGAAGCAAAACTGGGCACCTTCGCCGAGGCAGTCAAGGCGGCGACTGCCAGCCGTGGAGGTGAACTTGGGGGCGACACCGAGAGCGCCATACAGGATCTTGGGCGTCAGGTCAACGTCCTCAGCGACAAGGTTGAGAAGGGCTTCAAGGACACGGTCGACAACGTGAAGAAGGTGAACGCGTCAGTCGACAACGTGGACAAAGGCGTCAACAAAATCATCGACCTCACTGGCAACGTGCTCAAGCGACAAGACGCACATCTTGAGCTGGCGGAGAATCAGAACAAGGTGGCCACGGCTATGCTTCAGAACCTGATCAAGCTCAACAGCAGCGCGGGAACACCGACCCCGACCCCGCCATCTACTGGCACTGGAAGGCGTAAGAGGGGTACGGCGGGAACTCCCGCATCAGACACGGGTGTCGACACGGACACCGATATGGATACGGTTAGCAGCCAAATCGAGAACCTCAAGAGACTAAGAAAGGTGAGTAAAACACAGCACCCCACTCAAAAAATCAACTGTCTGAAAGAGGGGGAACCAACGGGAGAAAAACGGGCGCTGAGAAGCGGGGTTAAGGTGGGATACATCAGGAAAGCGAGACAAAGAAGGCAGGAAGGGGAGAAAAGAAGGGGTGAAAAAAGATCAGAGGCTGAGCAACTGAAGAAAAGAGGGCGCTGGAAACAGCACGAGAAGGAGAGAGCGGAGAATCAGCACGAGCCCTCTCCATCATCCCTGTTAGTATTTTCCAGCAGTACGGCGATCGACTGGAGCCATATGTCTGAAAATAGTGTGGGAAATAGCCAGTACGGGGCCCATCCCAAACGGGTGGAAGTATGCAAACAACAGAGCAATCAAAAAATATGTATTATATGCATCATCACCCGTAACTGCCTGATATTTTGTGAAGGGGAAGAAAATCATAAGGTGAAAAGAGTGAGCATCCTGCCACATCCTGTATGCACAAGTAGGGGGGAAAAGGAGAACATCCCAAGGGCACCGACACAAGTTGGCATGGTCCACACACAGCCACAAGAGTGTGACACTTGCTATATGAAAATATACAGCATACCCACCCCGTACGAAAATCCCAGCACCAACCGGAAACATCCTGACTGGATAACATACTCCATACACATAGGCCAACGTGTAAATAGAAGTCAAAATGATACCCAGTGTAAAAGAGATAAGAAACTCAGTAAGTATAAAACTATACCAGCCCCTGAGATAGCAGCTCAACTAGTTGAGTATTTGACAGAGGTGTATGAAGCTTGCTCACAACAGGCTCAGTGGCGAGATAGCACACAAGCCAGTAGTGAACAACAAAAGGCAAGTAGGTGCAAATATTTCCAGAAGGCTGATAAGCACACAGAGGCTTGTTACACTCACATAAAATGGCAACACATGGTTCACAGGGACTGCAGCAATAAAACAAACTGCTCGGCTACACACGAGAAAATAAGAAGAAACCCTAACTCAAAGGGGACATACCTACAGAAAAAGGGGGGAATATGGGCACATGACGGCAAAACCGGACTGAAAATTTTTGCACAATGCCTACAAATGGTGAAACGAGAAGGTGAGGTGAAAATGAGCATGAACGGACGACATTGGGCATTTAGCGAATTGCTCCAGGAGCTCTACGTTAAAATACGAACTTTTGTAAAAACAACCAAAATGGACAGATATTTTGAGGGGACACTCAAAGGATGTATACAAACAAGTATTGACGAAAACAGAGCTCAGAAATGCAGTAAGGAGGCTATGAGGGGGTTTCAGTTGTACGTAACGCGTAACAAGGGGGGCAATACGGAAGGAGAAACACACAAGCAAAGGAGGTGCACAGATAACAATGGCCATGGAAATGACATGCAAGGCACACTAAAGAATAGGGAACCGATTGAAGCAAACTGCACCGCAATATACGAAAATAAGAGAGGAAACCCTAACCCGGAGGGGACATACCTACAGGAAAAGGGAGGAAAAGGGGCACATGGCGGCAAAATTGGGCTAAAATATTTCGCACAGTGCCTACAAATGCTGAAACGAGGAGGCGGGATGAAAACAAGCATGAACGAACGACATTGGGCATTTAGCGAATTGCTCCAGGTGCTCTACGTTAAAATACGAACTTCTGTAAAAGCGACCCGAATGGACAGATATTTTAATGGGACACTTAAAGGATGTACACAAACAAGTATTGAGGAAAACGGAGCTCAGAAATGCAGTAAGGAGGCTACGAGAGGGCTGCAGTCGTATGTAACGCGTAACACAGGGGGCAATAAGGAGGGAGGAACATGTGAACAAAGGGGGCGCACAAAGAATAATGGACATGAAAATGACCCACAAGGTACAATAAAGAATGAGGAGCCGATTGGAACAACTTACACGGCAATATACGGGAGAATGAGAGGAAACCCTAACCCGGAGGGGACATACCTACAGGAAAAGGGAGGAACAGGGGCACATAACGGCAAAATTGGACAGAAATATTTCACACAATACCTACAAATGGTGAAACAAAGAAGTGGGATGAAAATGAGCGTGAACGGACGAAAATGGGCATTTAGCGAATTGCTCCAGAAGCTCTACGTTAAAAAACGAACTTTCGCAAAAACGACCCAAATGGACAAATATTTTGAAGGGACACTTAAAAGGCATGCACAACTAAATATTGAGGAAAACGGAGCCCAAAACTACAGTAAGGTGGGAGTGAGAAGGCTGAAAGCGTATGTAACGCGTAACGAGGAAAACGATACGGAACGAGAAACACGAAAACAAATGAGGTGTATGGGGGATAATTACCACCATAACAACTCACGAGACACGCTGAAAGATGAGAAGCCGATTAAAATAAGCTGCGAGGCTATAAACGAGAAAACGAGAAGAAACCCTAACACTGAGAAGGTGTACCTGCAGGATGAAAGGGGAATAGAAGCACACAAAGACAAAACCGGACAAAAAATTCTTGCACAATACTTGCAAATAGCGAGATGCAGAAGGGTCATGAAAATGAGTGCGAACGGACGGCATTGGACATTAAGCGAATTGGGCTGGATGCAATTCGAAAGAAAACAAAGTTTTTCAAAAATGGACCCCGGAGTGAAACATTTGCAGGGGGGACCCCAGGGGGGTACACAGAAATGTAGGGAGAGGGGCGAGGCTAGAAAATGCAGTAAGGAGAGCAAAGGAGGGCCACACACAAGTGTAACGCGTAACAAGGAAAATGACACGAAGGGCAGAGCGCGTGCAAAGTGGCGTAACGAGCGAAATGCAAACAATTCACAGGGGAAAAGCTGGCAAAAGACGGACCGTACCCACGATAAAGTTGCGATGAATAAAGTAATACTCGTAATTTGCGTTATGACCACGGTCCTGACAAGAGGTAATATGAGAGGACGAAAAAGACTGGGCCAAAAGCCAATACAAAATACACAGGCAACGGATTGCAAGGAGGCTGGCAAGAGGACGGAGGCAGCAGGGCGAAAAGGGGTACCGGCAGGGAAACGTGCTGAGCGTGATACACAGACGAAGAGCATGGCGACAGCAGAGACAACCCTACAGGGAGCTGAAGAGAGTGAGGGTGGGGAAGGGTTGCCAGGAAGGAAGCACAATAGAAGCCATGCTACAATAACGCGAAGACCCACAAGGGACCCCAGATGGCTCGTCACGGAGGAAGAGGGGGAACAAAGGGAGAGCTTCAGGAGGAGCCTCACATATTACCTGAGAGCGAACCGAAAGGAGCACGCATATGCACACAAAAGAGGAAGGAGATACTGGAGGGAACAAATGATGGGGAAAACATGCAGGTGGGTACAACGCACCAAGTATGACAGGCCACAACTGGTGAGAAGCAGGCAGGCGGTGAGGCAGGCGACAGAGGATAAAAACCAAGACAGGTGGATGCGAAGACACGGAGAGATGCGCCGCATGACAGGCGAGATGCGCCGCATGGCAAAGATGGAAGGGGCCCAACTGATGACTATGCACGTGACACTGGATGCGCTAAGCATGCTGGTTGAACAAACGCGGAAGGCACAACAAGTAATGAAAACCCCACAACAAAAAGCCACACAACGGCACCCTAATGAATTGGTAAATACCATGGGAGAGGGCACGGCAGCAACACACGAGGAAACCCTTGGCACGAGACTCAGCCAGCAGGAGGCCGTGAAAGAAAAGGGTAAGGGGAAGGACGCCACAGCGCCACAACAGCCCTCCCATATTGGGGGAGGGACACACCCGGCCAAGGGAACGGAAGGGCAGTACCCTAAAAACTCTGTCACGCAGGGGATATTCGCAGAGGATGGAAAGCTGAATATGTACCAAGTGGACCTCGCACTTGAGAAACTGGAGGAAAACCCCCCGGGGTCAATAACTATACAGGAGATACTAAGACTACTGAAGGGAAACGACGGAAGATTCCTAGAAATGATAAAAGGAATAGTCACAAACAGGGGCGGCACACAAGTACCTGTAATAGGAAACGGACACTGGTTGCTACTAATGATAGGAGTCTGCGGCACAGGAAATAACCGCACGCTGCAGGCCTATGTATACGACTCTATGGGCGTAGAAAAGCACACGCGAAAGAAAACTGCCTCGAGGCAAATGGGCATGGCAGAGGAACTACAAACAACGATAAGCGGATGGGCAAAAGATAACAAGGAAGCAATGGGATGCCAAGAAGCCAGGGCCACGCTAATGTACGACAAGCACCAATATGACGCATACAACTGCGGTGTCTGGGTAATATACATTGCGGAATTGTGGCAACAATGGCTACGGGAGCGAAACGGAACGTGGGTACAGCATGTGTACACAAATACGCTCCAGACCAGTCGAAGTGTTGTGCTGCATACCACGGAAATAGCAAACAGGTGCAGGGACAAATTCAGACCAATGGTAAAAGAGGCCATTATGAGGGAGAATACGTTGCATATGGAACAGGACACAGGGGAGGTAGAGCTGATAGAGGGCGTTCGGGTAACAAAGACTGAAGCACAAACAGAACAAGTTAGAGGAACATGTGCGGCGGATGCCTTCATGAGGGGAATGGCAAGGGACTACACGAGGGAGCAAGTGGAGAACATGATGCGACAACAAGGGGTCGGCATACAGACGATAATGGAAGTCGAGGAAGCACTCCATGCGCTGCAGCAGGAAACCGATACCCTTATAAGCGAAACAATGGAAAAGATGAAGACAGACGGCCGGACCCAAATAGCAATTAAAGATACGGAAAATGGGTGATGGTGATGCTCACAATGACACACCGAGACATGCAGGCGCACGTGTGGATACCTGCTGGGGGTATAGAAAAACAGGAAGAACTACTGATAGCTATAGATGTTTGGGCCCTACTGAGAGAAGCTTATGACTTGCAGCGGGTGCACTACAGCGGACTGACGACACATAGCACACCACCGGAATGGGAAAAATTCAGCCAGGGGGAACAGGCGGTGCGAGTGGCGGGAAGCTGGAAATACTGGCATGTTGATGGCAAGCCAGGGCAGTTCAAGCTCGGGACTAGAAATACGGCACAAGCACAGGGGGAGCCTCGAGAAACGCGGCCGGTGACGGGACAAACAACCGGGCCGACTGAGGAGGACACGAAACGCGATGAAGGACGGATGGATGGCAGTAGGGAGCCCACCATGGAGCGACAGGCCACAGGTGAAGCAAAGGAAGAAAAGAGTACAAACCTCACGGACAGACTGGTCCAGACCACGCTACAGTTCTGCCCGGAGAGCGCAGAACAAGCAAATGAAAGATTAAAGGAGGAAGAAAGAACGGTAGTAAGGAAAAAGCTACGACCTCCCACAAGCACCAAGAGAAACCAGCCGACTGATACACCAACAAAAACAAACGAAAGGGACAATGAGGAAGCTGAAGGGTCCCCTGGAGACATTAGAGCGCCGTCCCAACCGGACAAAGCAAACAGTGAGGAAGCGAAAGGGTCCCCTGAAGCAAGGAAATTTTGGGGAGGGGGCATGCCAAAAACAGAGGACCTAGACGGGGAAAAAATGACAGACGGACAGCAGCACACAATAACGTTCCTCACGTGGAACATTCAAGGGTCAAGGCACTCCTTGTATGAACTGGAAGAACAAATGGACAGGTGGGACATTGATGTGGCGGTGATTACGGAGACAAAAACTGCAAACGAGGACATAAAAAGGCACTTCAGAGACAGCCTGCGGTCCAATATATGCACTAGCGTGCCGGGAAGAGGTGATGCGGAGGAGGAACACCAGACAGCTGGGTTAGCTGTCGTACTCAGGGGGGAACACGCAAAGCCGCACAATTACACGGAAGTAAAGGTCCCACACCTACAGGGAGTACTTACTCATACAATGCTGCACTTCCCGGGGCAGAAATACATACACCTGATTGGAGTATACTACCCAGTGGAGGGAAAGGAGACTGCAAGAGAGGAAGGGTACCAAGAGGAACGCACCAGGAGTGAGGCCAGGAAGGGTATACGAGAGTACGTGCAAATGGTAACCTCCGCCAGCGAAGGCAATGAAGACGAAACTGTTCTTGTGTGCGGAGACTTGAATGCCACGACCGGAGAACCGAGGAATAGCAGAGACAGGGAATGGAACAAGGTACTCGATGCAACGGGGCTAACGGATGTAGGGGGCTCAAGGGAAACAACACTGACCTGGCACAACAGGAGAAACATAGACCGAATGCTAGCCAGTAGGGCTGAACAAAAGTACTACACGCAACCCACGGAAATGGAGCTTACTGAACTTCACACAAGTGACCATAAAATGATATGCACTACCCAATTGGACCTAAAGGCCTGGGGTACCCACCGCCCAACGGCACAACTACAACGAAGGACTAAAGCGGACAGGCTGAGACTGCCCCTGACCGAGAAGGAAGGAGCCACACTGAGGCAGGTGCTTGACACGGCATACACAAGGGAGCAGCAGGACGAATTGCGGGAGGCAATAGGCATGATAAAAATGAGCACCACAAAAAGGCACAAAAGAAAAGCGATAGACTATGCGGGGGAAGTAGTAGCAAGAATACTGGGCACGGCAAAGGAAGAGGCGGTACAAAACGCCAACCTCCCTAAGCCAGCGGCGCCACCGGAGGAGACACACAGGCTGCACTTACCGAAAACCCTCCGTAAGGAAAGGGATGGGCACCTCAGGGAAAGAAACAGATGCAGGTTGAATATAAGCCTATGGAAGAGGGACATAGAGGCAAGGGAAAGTGTACCAGAGGAGATTAGAAAGGCGGACTTCGACAACAGAACAGAGGAGATGAGAGAGTGGGAGCAATGGGAAAGGGACGGAGCAGAAGAAAATAGCGGCCAAAGAAGCACGGAAGTGCATTACAGAACATGAGGCGAACCGGAAACAAAAAACGAGGATAAAAATGAGAGAAATGTACTGGAATAACATAAAGCACTACCATAAAAAGATATACAGACAGGAGGTAGAGAACGGAAGTGCGCCGGCGGCAATAATACAGGCCATAGAAACCAGGCACGGGGAGCTGGTGGTTGGACAACAAAAGGTAGCACAGGCGATGGGGGAACACATGGCATGGTCGGCCCCCTACAAAATGCGGGAGCCAGAGCGAGGACTCGCGGAAGCACCACCGTGGCTGGATAAGAAGTACAAGAACTATATGCAGAAAGACAAATGCGAAAGACCAGACCAGACGAAAATAAACCTGAGGGTTGATGAGGAGGCCTACAGACAGGCTGTGAGAAAAATGAAAACCAACAAGGCAGCGGGACCCATGGGAATACAGAACGAGATATTGAAGCAGATGCCAGACAGGTTCCACGAACAATTATGTGAACTCATGCAGCTGATGTGGGAGAACAGACATACGCCACTGCCATGGAAGAAGGGGTACTTCTGTTTCCACCACAAGCAGGAAGATGTGACTCAGCAAAAGAACTACAGACCTATAGCGCTGCTAGACTGCTTGTTCAAACTGTACACCGCGGTGCTCACAAAAATGCTAGCGGATTTCTGTGAAATAAATGGAATGCTCTCGCAGGCGCAGGAGGGCTCGAGGGAAAAGCACAACACGATGAGGCAACTAACCAGGATAACGAATGCCATTGAAGACGCGAACCTCTCCAAGCAGGAGCTACATGCGACCTACATAGACTTCGAAAACGCGTACGGGTCAGTAGACCATGAGAAACTCATTGCGACACTAAGGCACCTGGGGGTACCGACACAGCTTACGGAAGCTATAAAGGACATTCTACGGGAAGAGGAGGGGGACTCAATACAAATGAGGGCAAAGGTAGGGGAACAGGTCTCGGAGGAAGTACCGATAAGGAGAGGGATTCTGCAGGGGGACAGCATGAGCCCGCTGCTTTTTATACTGTACCTCGAACCCCTGCTTAGATGGCTGGAGGTAGGAAACCATGGATACCGGCATAAGTACGTGACAGATGAGGAGCTCAGGGGAGAACTGCGAACCTCCTCAGGAGCGTTTGTGGATGACCTGATTATTCTGACGAGACAGATGTCAGGGATGGAGCAACAATTGAAAAAGCTAGCAGCATTTGGGGACTGGAGTGGGCTGAGAATAAACAAGGATAAGTCAAAAATAACGGGAGTAGAGCACGGCAACCGGAATATTAGGGAAAGCAAACACAAGGGGATAAAATGTGGCAACCAAACCCTGAAGGTACTCAAAGCAGGAGAGACCTACAAATACCTAGGAGTCCTCCTCAATATGCTAGGAACCTGGAAGGAGGAAAAAACCAAGTCCCTAAGGGAATTGAAAAGGAGGATAGCAGCGTTGCTTGCCACCCCCTTAACACAAAAACAGAAGGAATACTCTCTCAAGTCGGCAGTCTTGGGGAAGTTCAGGTACGGACTTCACCTTGGAATATACACACAAGGGGAAATACAACAGGTGGAGAACCAGCTGGGGGCTGCACTGAAACGGATTTATGGGCTTCCAGCGAACGGCACTCCGAATGAACTGAACACGGAGGAAAAAGCGGAGTACGGACTGGGGTTGCAGTCCCTGCAGGCGATATATGCACAGGAGGTTTACTCGGGGCTGGCTGAAGCGGTCCAAAGCGAGGAGGACAAAGGAGTGCAAATGGGATATGGAAAAAGAGAGAGAAACCTACGAACCAGGCAAAGAATGTCCCAAGTCAGTAGGTCCACCGCGGGGCTCATGGAAAAGCACTTCGGGGAGAGAGGCTACTGCAGCAACAGGGGCAAGCTAAGGATGGGACTGCAAACGCATACAAACACCATGCGGAAGATGAATGCTCTCAATGAATATGGGGTGCACGTGAAAGGGGTGGGAACCCACATGCAGGAGCTAGCCAAGGAAACACTGCCCATTATGAAGCAGCTGGAGAATGCCAGGAGAGTGTATACTGATGCGGAAATGGAGGGCACCATAAGAACAACCAAATACCTCAGAAGAATGGACAAGGAATACCGGGACCCACAGGAGCAACCCATGACGACAGGGACCGAAAAACTGGGAACGGTAAATGTCATAAAAGACACAAAAAATGAGATGGCCACTAAAGAGATAAACTTCACCAAACTACTCACACTATTCAGGAACTACCCGGACCTCAAGGACCTCACCACAGCAGATGGGAAGAAAGCACTGCCGATAACGGCATTGAAAGCAACGGGGGGAAGGGTACATGACAATAAAACAGTACAAAAAATAGCACAAGGCATGTTACACCTGTACCCCTATATATGTGAGGCACAGCCCAACAGTATTAAAGCGCCAGGGGACCACTGGGACCATGAGCGGAACAGAAAGCTAAAACCCGAGTATGTGCAAAGGAAAACAGGAGAGCTGGAGAAATACACCAGAAGCACAAAGGCAATGTCGGAAATAAGAAACTGGCCAACGCAGATAAAGGCGCTACACGAGGCAGGGAATAGCCTGAGGGACATAATGCAACTGACGTCTATGTACCCGCTGGCCAACCAAAAGAAACACTTCGAGGAGGCGGGGGTGGAATGGACGGAACAGGAGAAGGAAGCCCTGGGTATAGGAGGAGTGGACCATGAGTGGGAAGAAGATGACATAATGGGGGAATGGACCCCACAAGCAAGTGCCGGAGAAGGGCTGATACAGCTGGACGAACGCAAATGGGCAAAACAGGAGGACCCGATGGAGGCGCCTGACCGGGAAGGAACCCACGCACCTACCAGGATACTGGCCAGTAGACAGTACCTGGACAACCCTGCAGACCCAGACTCGAAAGTAATACAATACGAAACTCAGTGGACGGACAGTGAAGGGAATGTTCTGAGCACGTGGAGCACCGAAGAGACAATTAGAAAACACATACCGGAACACAACCCCACAGGGAACCGAAGATGGGAGGAACTGGTGGAGGAATGGGAAGGCACCAAACAGGATGAAAGGACCAAAAGCGGGCCCGTGAGTGAAATACTAGCAGGCAGGCCGAGAAGCGAGCAAAGGTACTGGAAGGAGGTCACCCACTTGACGATAACCACGGGGGAAACAAACCCAGACCAAGACATTAAACAAACACTGAACACAAAAAACAGGCAGCTGCGTACTGAAGGCGACACTACCTACTGTTACGAACCCAACGGAGGGCTGATAGGCACTCTCAGCACGGCAAAAGTCAGGGAACTATACAACAGATATACCAGAGAGGTGGGAGATGGAGCGGTGCAATGCCCGACAGGGGAACAGCTGGCCAAAAGGCTGAAATTGAAACTGGAGCATAAAATACATGTTGACACGTTTGAGGAGGAAATTGCGCAGCTACTCATAAGATACTCCAGTAAAGCAGAAATGAAGCACAGAAAACGAAACCTGCAGAACCACTGGACCCTTCCCCCAGAAATGATGGAGGCGGTCCAAGAAGCCACGGGGGCCAGGACAGAAGTATTTGCCTCTCCACTCAACGTACATAAAAACACTAAGACATATTACTCGCAATACCCGAGAGACTCGGTCTTCGGGGCTGCTGGTTCGGCCTGGGAGGCGCAATGGGGGCAACTGGGGGCATACCAATTCAACCCGGAATACACGGCCGAAGACCTCCACAGGGCACTAAAGATGGCGATAAACGCTACAAAAACAGCCAAACCCGTCCTAGGGGTGGGAATATACCCTACGTATGCAAAGAGTCCGTACAGAAAACTACTAAACAAGCACATGGGATACAGGGTACACGAGTTACTCGAAGTGAAGGAGGGGCAGTTTACCTTCCTACCACCGGACCATTGGATGCAAGACAACCTACAAAAGCCCAAGCAGTGTAACTGGAACATGAGGATATTGGTAGTTGCAAATGCGGCGGGATGGAGGAAATTTTGCCCAAATGCGGTGAGAACGCACGACATATTCAGCAAGGCCCTTCTCAGGTGCCCACAAAGCAAGGTCAGGACGGTAGGGAGGGCATGTTACATACACAGGCCTCTCACACTCAGGGACACGGACAGACAGCCCAGGTCGATTGCGGAATGGGAGAAAGACTGCGTCATAGACCCGTCCCCATGGACGAGTCATGAACTGCCTGTACTGCGCGCATTACCAGAAGAACAGGTGGAGAACCATGTAGAAGAGATTATTGACCGCTGGATGGAAGACAGGGGAAGGGAAGATGAACCCAGGGGAGAGGACAGGGGACCCAGACCCTCAACGATGGATGTCTTGGGGGCCAACACCACGTGGAGTAGGGAAGAAATAAGCAGAGATGCACTTAGAAGGTGGGCGCTACAATTCGCGAACCCAAAAGCGGAAGAAGGGGACATGGAAGGGGACCAGTGGTCACAGCGGGAATGGGGTGAAACTGAGGAAGTAGAACCACAGCCTGAGAGTCAGTGGGACAGCAACGGAAAAGGATACCCAGAACCTGACAGAAGATTCAACAGGAATGAGATGGTCTACACAGACGGAAGCCAGAGAAAAGTCAAAAGGGAAAATGGGGAACAGGAGGAGGCAACCGCTGCGGGAGTATGGGACCCAAGAGGGGGGCAGAATGCGGAATACATGCAAAGATGGCAAGGCCACTGCCAAACGGTCAACAGGGCTGAGCTGACAGCCATATACATGGCACTAATGCTGGAGGCCAATACCGGCACCACGGAAGTAAACATATGCACAGACAGCTTGACCTCGCTTTACCAAATACAAAACATGAAAAGAAGGCCTCATGCGTTGGAGAAGCATGTGCACAGGGATATACTCTGGAAAATAATGAAACAAATACAATTGCTCAACGGGGAAGGGACCAAGGTGGCACTATATAAAGTCAAAGCACATGTGGGGATACACGGAAATGAAAAGGCTGATGAGGTGGCAAGAAAGGCCTGTGTTGAGGGAGAGTATGGCTTCAACCACGATAACACCGACACGGTGAAATTACTTGCCATATGCGAGGCCACAGGAAGGCAATTGGAAGGTCACCAGGCAGTACTTAACCACGTAACAAAACGAGTACGGGAGGCAAAAATGACGGGAAAAATGAACATAATACAAAGACTGAAAAGGAAGCTAGAGACTGGACCAGAGGAATGGGAAACCAAAAGACAACGCATTGACAGAATGGAAGCTGAGAAAGCGAGAAGAAACGAAGAGCTGGAAGAACCAGGGGCTGAAGAGGGACCTGAGGAAGACACATGGCCGGAAGAACTAGACATGCAGACACAGGAAGAAGAAATAGAGATTCTGCGAATGGAACAGGAAGAGGAAGCACTGATTGAGGCACAGGGAGTATGGGCAACACCACAGGAGGGTGACGGAAACATGCCCCTGACGACGGGGAAGGAAGCAGGGATGCACGAGCAGGAAGAAGACAGGTGGATAGAGGAGGAAGAAACAAGGTTGAGGCAAGAGGAGGGAGTGACACTTGTGCGGGGGCCTCCACAGGGAGCTGGTGAGCCACTGGATGCCCAACAGCATGCCGAGCTGCGGGAAATGCGGGGGACAGGGCCACCAGAAACCCGGGACATAAACATGGAGACACAACAGGAGGAAGAAGAAGAGCTGGCTGCAATGGCCCAGCAACAAGAGGAGGCACAGGAGGAACTGGTGACAATGCACGAAATGGTACAGCAGCAGGCGGTAGCACAAAGGGAAGCACGACTCGCAGGGGAATGGAGGAGGGCCTCGATGGGAAAGATAAAGGTAGCAGTACAGGAGACGCCGGAGAAATACATGCAACACCTAAAAGGGGACACAGCCATGCATAAACTCTCCAACGAGTACTGGAAAAAGGGGAACGAATACCTGAACGAACATGATGTGACAGTCCTATTAAGATGTAGAGCGAACAAATTGCCGGCGGGCCCCTATAAAAAGTGGAGAAGAGGGATGCGGACACAAAAGTGTAAATGTTGCGGGATGCCTGGGCAGGTGAACGCAGGGGGTTTCATACGCACGGCCCATGTACTAGGGGGATGTACGGAAAGGGAAATAAGGAACATGGTAATAAGCAGGTCGGACGAGACCACCAAAATGATAGCAATGGGTATGAATAAAGGCAGAAAAGGGGGATGCATAATAAGGACCCATGCGGGGAAGAAAGGGTCAGGGATGAATACAGGCAGACCAATAGAAGACTTCCTACTCACAAGAGGGCAATGCAGAATGGATGGGAGGAACCGCCCGGCACCAGAGCATGGAAAGGACACCATACCACACTTTGTGGACATAGTATTGCTAGAAGGAACCGAGAAAGGGAATAAGCAGCCGGGGTACACACACCAACGAGCAATGGCGGATGCCGGGCATATACACCTAATTGAGGTAACCTATACGGATGAAATGAGCTGGGAAGAGGCACTAAAAACGAAGTATACAAAGTATGCACCATTGGTAAAGCTATTGGAACTGTACGGGTACAAGGTGACGCTACATGTGATGGTATTCGGGAACACGGGCACGATATATGAACACACGGAGAAGATTCTGACCAAACACCTAGGATTCGACAAACAGGAAGCACTACACCTGCTCAGAAAGATACATGACCTCGCTACGGGATATGCAGTTAGCCTTAACAGACTATATAGGAAAAAGGTGGACACCGAACCGGATTAAGAGAAAGGATAGGAGAAGAGTCATGGGGACTCACAAAGCCCCACACCCCGAAAAAGGGTGTCTCTTTTTCTTTTTCTTTGTACGGAAAGGGAAATAAGGAACATGGTAATAAGCAGGTCGGACGAGACCACCAAAATGATAGCAATGGGTATGAATAAAGGCAGAAAAGGGGGATGCATAATAAGGACCCATGCGGGGAAGAAAGGGTCAGGGATGAATACAGGCAGACCAATAGAAGACTTCCTACTCACAAGAGGGCAATGCAGAATGGATGGGAGGAACCGCCCGGCACCAGAGCATGGAAAGGACACCATACCACACTTTGTGGACATAGTATTGCTAGAAGGAACCGAGAAAGGGAATAAGCAGCCGGGGTACACACACCAACGAGCAATGGCGGATGCCGGGCATATACACCTAATTGAGGTAACCTATACGGACGAAATGAGCTGGGAAGAGGCACTAAAAACGAAGTATACAAAGTATGCACCATTGGTAAAGCTATTGGAACTGTACGGGTACAAGGTGACGCTACATGTGATGGTATTCGGGAACACGGGTACGATATATGAACACACGGAGAAGATTCTGACCAAACACCTAGGATTCGACAAACAGGAAGCACTACACCTGCTCAGAAAGATACATGACCTCGCTACGGGATATGCAGTTAGCCTTAACAGACTATATAGGAAAAAGGTGGACACCGAACCGGATTAAGAGAAAGGATAGGAGAAGAGTCATGGGGACTCACAAAGCCCCACACCCCGAAAAAGGGTGTTTTTTTTTGTTTTTTTTTTCACATAGGCCACTAAGATGTCGTGGGGTGTCGCGGCACTGTCCATTCCCGCATATCTGCGCCGATAGGCTTTGATCTCCTTGGTCGCTTGAGCCGCTGATAACATTACCATCGGTTCCAGAGCCATCGCGGTTCTCTCGCCTTTGCGTGTAGAGCTACGCCCTGGCGAACATCCCCGTATCCGCACGGATTTGCCATGCTGGCGAAACTTGACTGATCCCCACCCATCATAGTCCAGCGTGACCGGCGAGAGGTGTCTCAACCACCTTCCTCCGAGTACAATGTCCACCTTGATGCCCAGAGGAAGTACTCGCATCTTGATGACCTCGGAGTAAGTCCCCTCTGAAGTCTCGGCGGTCAGCTTGCCGTAAGCGACTTGCGCAGAGGTCTGCACTGACCCATCCGCGAGGGTAACGTTCGGCGGCATCCCATTAGCGCGAACTGTGAGGTTCAATCTCTTGACGCACTCACTGGAGATGAATTCATCCGAGGCACCCGAATCCACCAGCACGCGCACTCGCTGTCCCTTCAGCAAGGCCCAGAACACCAATAGCAGCGTTCCCTCTTTGTCCCGAATCGCAGTCAGCTGACTGTCCTGGTTCCACATTACTTGACCATCGCGTCGCAGATGTGCACAGATGGCTACTCGCACTGGGTGATGCAAAGGTACGCGCTGCTTAGACCGGATAGGTCTTGTGCGCGGTGGTGCAGGCTGCGAACGAGGATCCGGACCAAAGTACCATCCACCTTCCAGGTCGCGATCTGCTTGTAGCTGCCGCTCCTTAGCGCGTCGCTCTTGTCCCTGAGCGCGTCGTCTGGCGCGGCTCTGCGTGCGGCTTTCCAGAGGGTAAGAGCGAAGAGGTTGGATGGACATCTTCTCCTCCTCTTCCTCCTCAGCGCTATCTTCTGGTTCGGACTTTTGAGTGAACGAGGGGGGTTCTTCTTCCCGCGGTGCCGCCTGGGCGTTGGTGACGTTCGCTGGTGCTGCCACTGCTTCATTACCTTCCAGGATCGGCCGCAGACGATGGCGTTGCTGTTTCTGAATGGTCAGTAGCAGTTCCAGGTGGGTTTCCTCCTGGATGGTTTTCAGGGGAGTCGGCTCCACTCCTTCTGTCACCGTTGTCAGCACACTTGGATTGTTCTCCGATCTGGCGGCGGCCAGCTGTCGCTCCATCAACTGCTGCGTGAAGTTGAGCGACCGCTGGGAGTCCTCGAGGTCAGAAATGTCCCCAGAAGTTGCGGGCTGAGAACTGGATGGAGATAAGGTCAAATCCAGAGTTGTCGCTGGATTCGCATCTGATGGTTCCGCTGAGTCCAGGGAGAGTGAATCACCACTTGCTGTTGAGGGTAGAGCCAGGTGAGCAGCCTCCTCCGCCGCTTCCCTTTCTCGCTGGTTCCATTGGTGCACCCTGTATAGACTGCACCATGCGTCTGGAATTCCTACATCTCCACCAGAACCTGGGATAGTACCGCACTCGGTCTCCAGAGATAGCTGAACTGCTCCTTCGGTTATCGTTAGGTCAGGGGTGACCTTCCCATGCCATCTGTACCAGCGGCGGCGATATCTGCGCCACCCTTCTGGTACCCATGCATCTCTCCATTTCTCATTCTCCTTTACCAGCGCTGCCGCGGCCATGTGCTCCGGGTGCGTCATCTCTCTCCAAGCACGCGTGCGATCCGCCAGTGACTCTGCTCGAAGTCCTGGTGGTTCATCTCCCAGCCTCGTAACCTCTGCCTCATGCTGCAGTCGGTCTCGCGTACCGTCTTCGGAGTTCTGCTGCGAGGTTTTCCAGTGCGCTTGCGCGCTGCACTCGTAGTGCGCTCTGCGCTTGAGGACGCCCTCTCTGCCAAGGCTGGACACGCTGCTGGTCGAGACGTCGAAGGAAACACCTCAGGTCGAAGTTTAAAAGGTGGGGGTTCTGAAGCTGGGCCAGTTTTTGAAGTTCCACCCCCTTCCTCCCCACTGTCGTCCAGAGGGTGTGAAACCGCGGGTAGCGTTACATCCTGAATCCGCTGCCTCAAGGCTCGCATACGCTCCACCGGAGCTTTTCTCGGTACCCGCGGTCGAGGAGTTTTCCGCCAGGGGGTGTTGAGTGGGTTGAAGGTCCACTGGGTCTCCTCTTCCTGACCATCATCCTCATCCAGTGCTGCCAGTACTGATGTCTCAGGGTTAGGGTTAGGGTTAGGGTTCGGGTTCGGGTTAGGGTTAGGGTCTGTGGGGTCAACGCGGGGCGTTTCGCCACGCTCGCGTTGTGGAGCCTGACGGCGATCACCAGTTCCAAAGGAGCGATCTACACTGAACATAACGGGAGGCTTGGAGCGCTCAGGCGACGAAGTGGGTGACCTTCGTGGCGACCGCTGATGGCGCCGGGACACCAAGTGATGTTCTCGCCGGTCTGCTCAGTGGAAAGGTTCGCTGTGTAAACAGCGGTACTGGTCAACGAGGGTTCATCCCGTAGGGTTCTGGTTCTGTCGAGATGGCGTTGTCGCCTCTGATCGGCAGACCAGGTGAATCCGTACCCTCGAGCGGCCAGAGGGCTGGGGGGTGGCGGAGGCTCTTTCTGGATATTCCCCCGGTTGTGGGCGAAGGCTGTACTCCTTGCCCAGGGGCGGTTACCCATACCGCCCTGTCGCCGGCGTCCCGCCGGCGGGAGGACACTCAGTCCTCCTCCTCCGCAGATTGCTGACCCGAGGAGGACGCTGCGGCCGATTCCTCGTTCTGAAAATACTCCAGCGCTTCCGCTTCATCTTCCAAATCCTCCCATTCTGTCTCCAGCGCTGCGATATGAGATTCATTCGCAGCGCGGCGGCGTGCCAAACGAGCTGGGGCGTCAGCAATCCAAGCTCGTTTCTTGGCCTCGTCGGGACAGTTAGCCCATAAATGGGAGTCAGAGTTGCAGACGTAGCATCGGCGTGGCGGCCTGGTCAATCCCGCCGGGCTGGGCGGCACGGCGTGCTGCACCCTGAGGTCGGCGGGGTCGAGGTCAGTAGCGTCTTCCTCCCCAGCGTCCTGCACGGCGTTAAGTCTGGAGGACGAGCGACCATTCCTCCAGGCAGGACTTCGGTTCGCAGGTGCAGAGACGGGAGAGGTTCGCGCTGCGGTCGGAGCTTCACTGCGCTCCAATTTGGTGGCCACAGTGATGATATGCTGCAGCGCGGTGGATCCGGGATGATTGCTTTCCCAATCCGCTGGACTTTGCAGATCCAACCGATCCTCAATAAGGCGATCCATCACAGCTTGCTTCAGTCGCAGTCCAGACCAGAACTTATATAATAGCTGCTGCTGGCTGATGGCGTGGCAGTTGGGCATGGCGTCTGCCAATAACTGGACTACCTCGTGTCAGGATACCAGACGAGTGGCGAACAAACGCGCAGTCTCTTCTCGTCGCTGCGCCATGCGCATCACGGTCCCCGCTAGTCCTACCAGCGCGATGTCATCCAGTACGCTCCTGGCTACGTCGGCCAGGAAAGGCGCCAAGGTGGCGTAACGCCGGTTCCAGGCCTCCGAGTTCAACATTCCACCTTGCTTGAGAAAAGTTAGGGATCGCGGCTGTAGTTTGCGTTGAGCCACTTCCTTCAAGATCTCCGGCATGGTGATCATGGTTAGGTCTAGGCGATAAGCACTCATGCGACCCAGGGCGAAGGTGACTACGCCCATTGACAGAAAATTGACCAGCGCTTCAGCAAAAGGTGGAAGCGCGGCAATATCTGCGTCAGTGGTGATTAGGTCAGCGGAGGAGGGGTACATAGGAATGTCTCTGATCAGCTTGAGCACATCAGCCACTGTCTTGGATTCTCGGTAGACATCACTTGGGGAAGCCGCTCCCATAAGATCGTGGTGCTCTGGGAATTGAGAAAGGCGCTGGTCTACTGGCAGGAGTCCCGGGGCCGCTGGCAAGGAATTTCCAGGCGATCTGTACTCTGCTGCGCTGGGAACACCAGAGGGAAACCGGTTGACGCCCAGTCTAGCCGGTACTGTGGCGGGAGTTGGTTGGTTGCCAGCCGCCATTCCTCTAAACAAGTACGCCTCGGAAGATGAAAATGCTGCCCAAATTTGGAGTCCCAGGGGGTCAAATTCTGTCAACTCGGACTCTAAGGTATTTTCCGCGATGGTTACCCATGAGTACAAGGGCAGGCGTCTCTGCTGAGTTCCAGTACGGCTTTCCGCGCAACGCCGCGCTTCATCCACTTGCGTTTTCTCCACTTCCAGAGTGAAAGCGTCACTGTCCTCAATCTCAGTCAGGCGCACAGGAGTATGCACTGACCCATGCTGCGCCAGGTCTTGCTTGGATGTCCACTCCGATGTGCCGCATAGTCATACAAATCCGATTGGTATCGGTTATGAAGTGACTGGCGCTTCCAGGCATGGTTGGCAGTCGGTAAGAGTATTGTGCCTCAGCGCCGTGGCTGACAGTAACTGCGGAGGAAGAGGACAGGTGATTTCTCAACCAGAAGGAGGCTCCTTCTAAAGTCCATAGCAACACGTCTAGACGCCTGTGTCGTGGTTCACCATTGTCTGAAGGCGGGGGCGAGTTTCCTGGTGACGGTTGATCAGGCTCAGCGGAGTCAGAAGGCGATGAGCCGGTAGCCGGTGGATCTGGCTGAAATGGTGCCGGCGCCGGATGAGCCGGTGCCGGATCCGGTTGAGCCGGTGCCGGAGCCGGTTGAGCCGGTGCCGGAGCCGGTTGAGCCGGTGCGGGAACCGGTTGAGCCGGTGCTGGTACCAGCCAGGGACCTGATCCAGCTGCTGGCGCCGGTGCACCTGGTAAACCGCTCGCCCATCCTAAGGTGTGCTGGTAGGGCGTCATAGGTGGAGCGCCCACTGCTGGTAGAACCGAAGTCAGATGTGGATAGTGTTGGAGCACTTGCTGATGCAGATTTTGCATGTACTCGGATACCTCTAACATCATCTGATTCTGCATTAGGGATTGATGCTGAGAGTTCAGTGCGGGGACAGAGGCATCTGAGGGCGTTCTGGCTGAGGCGGGGTCAGAGAAGAGTGCTCTCCGCTGTTCTGCCAGGCGCTGCTGGTTCTGTTCCCATCTCTGATGGCGCCTCTCCCGGCGAGAAAGCTGGTTCACTGAGTCTGAGTTCAGAGGTAAGTTTGTGACTGGAATTCTGCTGAGGACATCTGCTTGAGAAGGGGGGTCGATGACTGGTAGGTTGCGGTTAAGATGCGGCTGGTAGGCTGCGAGTCCAATGCTACGCCTGAGTGCGAGGTCTGCGTAACTGACTGAGCTGACTGGCTGCTCCGTAGTTGTTGAGGTCAGCGAGGTAGTCAAAGGTCTGGACTCGCGGTTCAACAGGGACTCGGGCATATCCGTAGTTGTTGAGGTCAGCGAGGTAGTCAAAGGTCTGGACTCGCGGTTCAACAGGGACTCGGGCATATCCGTAGTTGTTGAGGTCAGCGAGGTAGTCAAAGGACTGGACTCGCAGTTCAACAGGGACTCGAGCATATCCGTAACCGTAGCCGCCTCCGTAGTCGCCTGAGTCAGTGAGGGCGTCAGTGAAGTTGCCTCGCTGTCTATTTCGGCCTCGAAAGTCACCGATAACCTTGCCATAGAGTCACCGATCACCTTAGGTTCCGTAACGGTATCGGTAATCGGTGAGGTCAGCGAATGCCCAGAACATGCTATGCTTATGTGGCGTGGGCCACCTGTCAAGCCGGAGCCACCTGTCCTCCCCGCTGCCCCCACCTCCCCGTTGCTTGTTGAGGAGGGAGTTGGATGCATTGAGTGTGCCATGAGTTCGCCAGCAATGCTTTGGTGCGTGTCCTCTGACCTCCCCGCTGCCCCCACACCCCCTTGGTTAGGGCGCGGAGTCCAGGCGAGATTCTCACCCGGCTGCTGGCGCTTTCGCCAGTTGGCCACATCAGAGCGGGAGGGAAATTGACGAAGTCCTGGTTTCTGCTCATTCGCCTCATTCTGCATGTCCTGCTCACATGCTGCAATTTTGACCTCGGTCATTTCGCGCACGGCGATCGGGTCGCGAGGTGGTCGGTCAGCCGGTAGAGGTTGTCCCACAGAGGCTGCTCCCGCGGACTCAGCCTGAAGCGCGTTCTCGCTGAATGGCGTGGGCAGCTGGCCGTGCGGGGAGGTCAACACCGTAGCTCCAGACCAAGTGTGTGGAGTCCTGTAGGAGTTCAAAGGACTTCGCGGTCTTGGAGCTGGAGGACTCATGTCGCGCGTCCGTGGTGGGCTCCTGCAGCGCGGCGGTGGCGGGGTCCGGTCTCGAGTCCGAGGCGGGCTTCGCTGGCGCGGAGCTGGAGGGCTCAGGTCGCGGCTTCCTGGCAATCGCAGGATGTCAGGGGAAGGAGAGGTCAAGTTGACATACCGCTGGGGAGTCGCCCTCATGTTTCGCCCTGCACCAGGGGTGTCAACAGTCAGCACCCTTGGTGACGCCGCTCTTGCATGACGCAGTGGCGGATTAGGGCGCGGTTTAGGTACCGTTACAGCCTCCTCCAGGGAAGGTGTCACACAAGCGGTTCCAGAGTCCAGAGCCAGAGGAGTCACGCTGTTAAACTCAGGAGCATCAGCTGACAGGGTCGACTTCTTCTTGGGTATCTGGAAGCTTGGCGCACCTGCTGCTGTCGCAGCCTGTGGCGGCTGACCCGGAGAGGGCGCCTTGTAGGTGCCCTTCGCCCCCTTGCCAGTGGTTCCAGTGGCTGCAGCACCTCTCGTGCTGCGCTGGCTGGCCTGTCGTCCCCTTGTACGCCTGGGAGTCGATGTAGGCGACGTTGGAGGTGAGCGTCCCGTGTTGGCGTTTTGCATCATGTTGAAATTAAGAGTGGCAAAGTGTAAATCTGACCGTTGGGGAAGTCAAATCTGTCCAGTTTGGCAAATTCCCCCAGAACACTCAGAAAAATATTTCCTCGTAGCAGTGGAAGTCGTGGTGAACAAAGAAATATGCTTTCCAGAGTGAAATGCAGTTTTTGGTGGCCAAATTTCAAAAATGGAGTGTTGATCGGCAGTTTGGCTAATTTCTTGGCGGCCATCCCGGAGCAATCCAGACTAATTGGCCAGGTCCCAGTATTGGAGACTATTTTTTTTCCTTCAAAGAATAAAAAAAAAATAGAAAACTATCCTTCTGGGCTCCCGTTTCCTTCTATGTAGTCTGATGGGCTCAAATTTGTCTAATTTTGCTCTGCCGTGCCGGTTGGCCATCCCAATTTAAAATGTAGCGATCTATGAGGACCCAGGTCTCGGGGCCAGGTTCCAAACGACAAAAAACTATCAAGAAACGTCTGGAATTTTTGTGTCTACGTTAAAACTGTCTCCGAGGTCCTCTTTTCTCAATCTGACCACTGGTCCACTTTTCACTCTCCGTTCGGGTCAATCTGGCTGTTAATCCCGGTAGATTTGAGTTGCTGGCGGCTTCTTTCCCCACTTTCTGACCATTTTGCAGCATAACAGTTTTGGAAAATCGCCTGTTTGCATGCAGGGTGAAAGTCAGGGGGCAAAAAGGGCGCAGAGCAATACCACTTCCAAGTGAAGACTTCTTGAGCACGTGACTGTATCCGAGCCGGAGCTCAAGGGTCAGTCAGAGGTAAATCTGCTTCAATCTTGGGGCACAGGTCCGTAGTCGGCAATTTTGCAGTGTTCAAAATTGCAATGTTCTAGATAAACAGCTGAACAAGGCTACAATTCAAGCAATTGCAATATCTTTATGGCAGGAAAGATTGACCAGTAAATTAACAGGTTGAGCAACAGCTCCTCCAAATAGTTACTTCAAGTTAGAACAGCCTCCAAATGGGCAATATTCATGTCTTATACTTTCAAGGCGCGCAATTCATATCTCTAATCGATCTGTCCCATGTCGGCTGGCATATTATCATCTGCCACCTATACAAATCCTAATCAGAGAATCTGCATTTGGACAATCCTAATCAAGACAGTTGATTTCATTGTCCCTTGCTGATCTTTGCCTTCTTCCTACGAGGAGCCACGTCCAGCACTTCTTCTTCATCACTGTCACTGCTCATGGTGCATTTCAAATGAGTGATATAATCATGTGTCCAACATCTCGGATATTTCTTAGATTGCCTCTTCGTCTCTTCAGACACCCCAGCCTCATTCTCAACCATTGAAGTCAATCCAGTATCCGACCCATATGGTTTCTTTGGTGGTACATGAACAGTTTCCACCACAGAGGCTGGGGCATCCTCAGATATGGCCTCAGACTTCTGCTCGGTAATAGGCTGATCATCGGGCTGAACAGGTGAGGTCGGGGAGGTGCCCTTTCGTACCCAGTGAAGTTCACCCTTCTCATCCATGATCAATTGCAGTCCCAGTCTCTTCAACCTTCGAGCTTCAGCTTGTTCTTCAGCATCGTCAGCTACCAAGTCATCGAACTCGCTGACGTCATCCTCGGTGTCATCATATTCAGGCGAAGCTGGCTCCCATTTCGGACTGGCAGTGTCCATGTCATATATGACACCCGCGTCATCTTTGTCATCCGAATCTGGTAGCTTCTCCTTACTGTTAGTGACACCTGCGTCATCATTGTCATCAGAATCTGGTAACTTCTCCTTACTCCAGGACACAGCGCCTGTACCCGAATCTTCACTGTTCGTAGGCGCTGAGTGTATAGGCTTACGCCCCTTGTAGGGAATTCCACGATATTCGTCAT
>LGRX02032819.1:0-23371 GCA_001247695.2 Cymbomonas tetramitiformis
TGATGTCAGCAGTGCTAGTGTCATCAACGTCATCCGAATCTGACAGCTTCTCCTTACTCCAGGATACAACGCGTGCATCCGAATCGTCACTGGCGTGGGCGCAGGTGTCGCTTTCTTCGGACGACCGGTGTAGGAAATTCCGCGATACTCGTCAGTGTCATTTTTAGAAATACAGGCGCCACTGATGGGCAATGAAAATGACGCTACTGGCTCTTTCGCTCTGGTGGCGTCTTCCAGAAAGCATCCACCACCTCTCTTACGCGCCTCGGAAGGCATGCCGATGATATGCTGCTAGGAATATTCGGACCTATGCGTAGTGTCTCCAGCGAACGCAGTCAATGGCTCTGGAATTCCTTTCCGTACCCATTTCCATTGAGCTGCTCCACTGGGCAGAAGTACAATCTGCCAATTGCACGCTTAGATGTGCCACTAACCCCTGGCACACAACTATTGGGAGCCTGGAGAAGAGTCTACGGTTGAGTCAATGCGAAAGCTTCGGCGGTGGGATCTAAGGTTAGCACAAATTTAAGTTACAATTGATCGTTATCGATCATTCCACTTGGCTAATCAACACCGATTCCCTTGCCGCACAAGTCGATCGACCACAACCTAACTTTCGATAAATTTGTCCGAATACCAAAACGACCGATACCGAACCTTACCGTGGATTGCACGGACACGTTACATGATTTATAATTGTAACATTTTACTTGGGTCAAATACCACTATTCTCAAGATAAAAACCAATTTTCGTATGGTTGAGAACCACATATCCGCATGGCTTACTTTGTTATGTCTCTGAACTCCATCGGCAAAACGGGCATGCTTTACATTTCTTAAGTCTAAACCATGCATACATGCATGCTCGGCAGCCTGCATGGCCACAGGGTAAGGCCACGACGAATTTGTCTTGATGGAAAGGAATCAAACATATGGGGCAGTCCTGTGAGCAAGGGAGCAAGTCGATTAACTCCATGATCACTTACCACAAAAGAGAGCACATGGTGAAGGCAGTAGAGCTTATGACCGATACTAAGCTCTCAAGTGAAATAATACAACAGACAAGGCAAACAATAGCAACATGCCATGTCACAAACAGGTGGCTCCGTCAAGACGGAAGTTTTGGTGCTCAAGTTGTGCGCATGCCTAATACCACAGGAAGGGAAATTCTATGGACACCTGGATACACAGCTGAACACAAAGCTACAAGTGTATGCGTTTAGTCTGGAGGTGCCCAGCGCACCTCGTTGTGGGTGGAGATGAGAGATTTTTGTCGGGGAGGGAACTCTGAGCTCCAGAAGGAGCCCTCTTCAAGTGCCATGTCCCCACCCTTCTGCTTCTGCCGAAGCTCTTGCAGCATCCCACGCACCTGACTTAATTCCTGTACATGCTGTGGATCCTCCACCTGCCGGGCCACGAAACACACTCTCGAGAAGTTATACCGCAACCTGGGCGCACCGTGCAGACATTGACCCTCAATCTACTCGACAGTTAGAAGTACACCGCATCCGATGGAGCAGAACGGGTATATATCAAGAGGAGCTGAAGCATAGAAGACGGTAGGTATGCACTCATTTGTGAAAGGATGCGAAGGCATCATGTTCTTTTTGCACTTTTCATTGTGATGCAAGACAGACTAACAGTGTTCCCATCATTTGGAGTGTTTGGGTACCACAGAAAACTCTAATAAGTTGGTAGAGTGACCGAATTTGCAATAAACTGCTTTTTTGCGGCAGCTCTTCACCATCATATCTCAATCCCCAATCTGTCCGTCGAATGTGATGATTAACGTATCACTGTCAAAGGCACCACGCGATATAGTCTGTACAAGGCATCAGAGGTCCTGGGTATAAGGGCAGACCTGCGGTTCCAGCCCTGTGGCGGAATGCTCACGTCGACCTGCCACCCCGGTGAAAACGGGAAATGAAAACTGCCGAGCGAGAGCTACACGCCTCCCTTGAAGAATTGTACTATTGTCGGGCTTCAAAAACCTACAGAGGGAAACGCATCGTTCTCCCTCCTCAGAGTTTACGGCAGTAAGCAGAGTTCCTACAAAACTAATAGAAACTAATAGGAAAATATGTCAGCGTGGTGGCAATTATATTTTTCAAGCTCTAAATAAAAATATTTACGAAGGGATGTGCCCGCAGCACTGGAAAGCAAGTTCCGAGGTTGGGGATCCGTGCAAAGCTGAAGAAGCATGCCTACGCAACTTACACAGCGGTCGAAATTCCTGAACTTTATACCTTCACCTGTGAAAGCTTGTAACTTCTAGGCCAGGCTTACGGATATCGGGCCTTACCTGAGCTGCTTTCACGGGTCGCACTTCGAGTAAAGGGAATAGGCGGCGTCACAGGGTCACGCGGTAGCAGGTGCACAAAGGGACGTGCGGCTCTACGGTGTCGGTGACCGAGTTTAGCAGCGCGCCTAGCTTCAGCCTTCGCATCCTGGGTGAGAAATCCGCCGGTAACTTGGTTGACTTCATCCGCTTGGGCCCGGAAGTAGACATTGATCAGCTCAAACCGTATTGCAGGTAAGAGGGCCGAAGAATACAGTTGCAGATTATGCAGATAAAAGTTTGCCAAGCTAAAACCAACGCGAGGTGTTGCCGTCCGTTTAATTCTGGCCTGCTGAAGGAGGGAGGCGGCGTCCACACTACCTTTGCCTGCTGCTTCTTGTCCACGATTTTCTTCATCCCGTCGAACAGCTGTCGAGTTGCCCTCCAGGCACAGTGAGCCAAGAAAAGCGGCGAACGGTACCTCGGATCACAGAAAGCTAAAAGGAATTTGGTGGAGGCCTCTTTTTAGCCGAATGCGAGGATCTCTCACCTGATGAATCATCTCGTTGCCAATGGATGCAGTTGCCTCTCTCATGTTACCAATCTGCCGAAAGGCCGCGCTCGTCAGGTCCTGCTTGTTTTGCGTTTCCACGTTGATGGAGCAAAAATACCGAAATGTTTTTCAAAGTTAGACACAACACGGACGAACCTTGCGCATGGTGCCTCCCATTGAGGGATTTTCCACGTCGGCGTCCGTTGGCTCTTTGGGCCCAAGTATTTCAATCTGCTCGGCTGAGCCAGTGCGCCCGCCAGATCTCATGCCAAGTGGTTGTAGCGGACGCACCGAGTAAAGCTTGGAAACAAATCGGTGTGAAGGCAGGCGAGCCAGCGCTAAATGCGTTGAAAATATAATACATCTTGAGCCCGTCTGTAGGAATCTCACAGGTAAATGCGTGAAAAAGCGCTTAAAAGTGCTCTTAGCAACCATCGCATAACCGAAACCAACCCGCATTGTGCGACTGAGGTGTGACATACCTTTGCATGACTGTGTCACTTTAGCACCGCTGGCTTTTGACTGTTCTTGGTGCCTGCGCACAGATGAAACCAGTGTGTCCGCTTAGTCCTGCAACATAACCGTTGGTATGTCGTGCCATCACAAGCCTGTGCGTAGCAAACAGATACGCGGCCTGCAGTCTGTTCAATACACTTCACGTCGGATTTCGGAGTTTGCCAAGTTGCTTCGGAACTGAGCTTAAGGAACTAGCCTTGCTCACCTTCTAGCCAACGATTGCTGACTTGATGTCGTTCGACATTCCTCGTCCTGCAACCTTCCAGTTCTTGTTGCAGACTTGGAACGCTTCTTATCAAGCTTATTAGCATGCCCAATACTGGACTTATTATAAAAAAAGCGATGTAAAAGAGATATAGAGGTGACACTACAAAAAAGCACGATTGTGAAGCCACAGAAAACGATGAGGGAAAGGTCCAACTCAAACATTATTCTTCGGTTTTAATTTGTGACTTCACTGACACACTATAAAAGAATGTAAGTCCTCTCTACTAAATAGTCAAGGTTTATCTTCTCTAAAACCCCCAAGAGTATGTCTGTCTCATACTGCCTCTCGAAACTGCCACGCTGGTATTCCTCCCACCCTTCTATAAATCGCTTCCAACACAAGACGAAGAGTGACACCGATGCTAGATACGTTTTTTTGAAAGACATAAGCAAGCAATCCTATTGTAATTGTTTGATGATCATTACAGTCCTATTGTACAGTAATTGTTTGATGAACCATGTACTGTACAGATTACTTGCTTCTCTCACTAGTAAGCCATGCGATGGGTCATCAGAGCCTCCGGAGAACGATTTTAGGTAGAGATTTTTCCGATTTTCAGATGTCCCCTTTTTCTCCCCTTCTGCTTCTCCCCTCTTCTCCCCTTTTCTGCCCTTTTCTCCCCCTCTTCTCCCCCTTCCCCCCCTTCCCCCCCTTTTTCTCCCCCTTTTTCTCCCTTTTTTCTCCCTTTTTTCTCCCCTTTTCCCCCCTTCTCCTTCTCCCCTTCTCCCCCAAAAATTTCTCCCTTTTCCCAGTATTTTATGCCATTTGAACATGGGCAGCTATAAGCAATAAGGGCTATAAGACTACCCGAGGAAGAAAAAAAAACCATAAAATGTTTTCTCATTTCAACACATATAATCCAATTCATGCTGTTCCACAAGAGACATCGTTACGCGTTTTCGTCTGTTTATGAGTTAACAATGCGCATATACATATTAGTAGCTTCGGTGTTATTCTTGACGGTATGCTTTCTATATTCATCAAAACCCAGCGCTTCCATAGCAAGCCGACCTTTGGTCGAGCAAAGTGCTAAGATTATCAATATCAACTCAAATAACTTTGAGGAGATTATCTTGAGTTCCAATAGTTTCTGGGTAGTGGAATATTTCTCAGGAATGTGCGGAACTTGTCAGGTAACCTTTGCAAAACATGAACCTCGTGCACACTTTGGATGTACAGACCTGTACATTCTCGCATCCCGTGAAGCAACACGCCATTTTTCTTGTGCATATTGTTTTTACACGTTCGAGCCGAGTATGCAGTTGTATTTTCCAAAACATTTCTACGAGAGAGTTCAATACCGCATATGCGTCTCACCTGAGACTGCACTCCCGTTGTCCAATCGTGGCTTAAGAATGTTCTCACGTCTTCTAGTTTGATTCTTTGTTTGCTACGTACTTTTAGTGTTTGCGGAGATCCAATAGCCGCGCGTGACGCAAGTAGTGGATGCAGTAACCGCGTGTGACGCAAGTAGTGGATGTAATTACCACAGATATGCAAAAAGGTATGAACAGTTTTGAAATGTTGTGCACTGCAGGAGTTCGCACCGACGTACAAGGCTCTCGCGACAGAGCTGGCTGGCCCGAATCTAAAATTTGGCGCCGTTAATATCGATGAAACTGCGGGAATGAACCTGGCACAGCAGGAGAAAATACTGGACGAGGGTATTCCAAACATTAAGCTTTATGGGGGGTCAGGGGATCCGCGTGCCCAGCCTCAAGGTATTGCATAGGATGTGGACATATCTCCATGCATAGTGTGAGGGATTCGAAAAATGGTTTTCTCACTTGCTGGATGACTTTTGGTGAAGTAGTGGTCTTGCATTGATTTTCAGTCATCCCTTTCGTAAACCAAAAGTTGCCTAAGCAAGTGCCCTGCCTTCGTTTCTTACTCTCCGTGATTTCCCGTCCTCGCTTCTTTGCTGTTGAGAGGTACCTTCACGATGTGTAAACTTCTCCGTCGCAACTTCGCAAACGCACTTTGCTTGCCCGTAGAAAGTTCTGAAACCGGTTGACGTGCGCAACCCTTCTTATGCACGGAATAGAAACTGTCTGAACTAACGCATTTTGGATCCCTGGTAAACCAGGTGTGTTTGTATACACCGACGAGCCGCTGCCCGAGATAAAACTGTTACGGGAGAGAGTGCAGGAAATTATGGGCTAGCGAGTGTTCCAACAGAGTCATTACTTTTTGGAGTTGCTCTCTCTGAGCAGGTGCATTTCGTATTGAGGATCTAGACGACTAGCATGCGACTTCCTTGGTTGAGAAACTCTGGTTCAGAAAATAGGTTGAGAAACTCTGTGGTCGCCGGTATTCTTGCTTACACGTTATTTCTGTGAATATGTTCCAACCCTTGGCTTCTAGCTAGTTTATCCCCTGCGATCGTCATTATTGCTAAAAAACTGCTCCCGCACTCTTTATCGTCGCTGGGGAGGGCATGCCAGCAGAGTGGGCTCAATCCAGCGGTTTCCCTTGTGCGACGTAAGTCTGCCACTGTGTTTTCAAAGACTATGTACTATGTTTTCTTTCAAAAGGTCGTCATTGTTAGTGGCTGTTACAACTGCGAGCGGGACGTTGCTCATCCTGCATGCGTGACATCAAATCACCAGTGCCACCCGGCAAGTTGCTCACCCTGCACAGTGACTTAAGGCCACCAGTACCGCTTGGCACTTGGCGATTCGCTCACCCTCCGTGTCCGACAAGAGGTCGCCAGTACCACTCGGCAGGTCGCTCACCCTGCGTGTGTGACGTCAGGCCACCACTATCGCTCGGCAGGTTGCGCACCCTGCGTGTACAACATCAGGCCACCAGTGCCCCTTCCATGTTTGACTTCGGTCGATGGTGTTTCCTTTTAGTTTCCTTTCGCCGTGTCTCGTCCTGCCCACTGCACGTGACGACATTACGAGTATGCCTTGAAGAGTATATGGTTTCCCAATACTTCCCGTATTATGAAAAACCATGACCTTCGGTGAGCAGATGTAAAAAACTAAAATTTCTCCCGCATATAGAATTCCTGCCGTATGTCCAAGAGTCTTGGCCTTGTGGGCATGTAGTCACTCCGGCATTATTGGTTTGCATTGTGAATGACGTGTGCCCTTCGAATAGTTTGCCTTCGCTTGCGCTCCTATATTTTTCTCTCACTGTGATTAGAAATATTTTCATCCAACACGCCTTGAATGCGCATGCTTTTGTCGTGACCCGTGATGCCATGGTCGATAATCCAGGGCGAAGATAACCCTCCCATCCATAAAAACTGATCTGGCAAAATCTAACATAATACTGCACCACCGAGCTTGGTGGTGGTCTAGGCTTTAGGGTATGTGACGGTGAGTTGCAATCATGGTCCATAATAACCCCGAGACCGTACTACCGAATCTAGCACACCACTTGGGTTTGCGGACTACGGCACACACCACGGGCCCTAATGCAAGGTAAGAGATGAAGGAAACCAACATGATATGTAAAACAGTGGATACATGTCGAAATGCGAAGAACAGTAATGTTGTTGCTCTCTCACGCACAAGGTCCGCCGGCTGAAAATGCAAAAATAATGCGAAGAACATTAATATTGTTGCTCTCTCACGCACAAGGTCCACCGGCTGACAATGCTACCACGGATACTCAGTCAACCACGGCCACTGAATGTGGTGGTGCTACACAACTTGATGCACATTCGGTTTTTACCACTCCATTACGTGGCCGACTGACACTGCTACCATGCCTACTCAGTCACAGCCACGGCCACTGAATGTGGCGGCTACAAAATCCGATGTGCATTCATGCTACATGTGGTGGTGCTACACAACCTGATGCACACTCAGTTGTTGCCACTCCACCACCGGTTGACAACGAACCTTGGCACGGTTACCACTCCACCACCAGCTGACACTGTTCCACGCCACCGCCGGCCCGCTGCCACCGAGTATGGCAATGCCAACCAGCTGCACCTTCGGTACCACCGCCCCTGGCATTGCCATCTACTCCACTCAGTGAGCCACCTCCCGCACGTAACCCAGCAATGCCCATACCTCAGCAGATACTATTGCAGCCCTTCCATCAGCGGTACCTCCGACCTCTCGCCACCACACTTTAGCGATATCCCCTACGGACCTCACGCACCCCAGACTCACAAACTGCTGACATAATGTCCCTAGCTCGCGGTGATGCCATGCCTATTAATAACCCCACAACTGATTTAGCGGCACCTGGATCGTATGCCACTCAGTCCACTCAAAGCACAGAACCCGGTGGTGCTTACCTCCCCAGCCACCGACTGGCTTACCACCATCGCCCGCAGCTCCCCAACCGGTGGTGACACCGGCTCGGCTCCACCTCGTCCACCTCCCATGATACGTAGTCCCACACTGCCAACCTCCTCCACTAAGGCTGGGTATCGGCTTGGCCGATTAATCGATCATCGGACTAATTACAATGATCCGATTATCGTTGAATCAGTTTAGACATCGTGCAAAAAATCGATAAATCGAACGTGGTTGGCTTGTCAACACCTGCTATCAAATCCATTTGGGATTCATATAAATAAGCCAGATCGAATCGTGGGTTGGCACTGTCGCCAACCAAGGCGTGAGTTGTGTCCGTCATATCACTGCCTGTCGATACGTTTCAATTGTGAACTATTGGTACCAGTCGATAGGGTGATGACTACAGTAGTATCGGTATCGGTCAATAGGGACGAATTGAATTGCCATGGCTATACTTTCGAGATCTCAAGAAGCTTGACATCGACTGGCGTGACAAGACCGCTTTGGAAACCGCCTCTGTGCCCGGAGGCACAGCGTGAGCCGATATGTCTATGCGTCTGTGTGTGTCATCGGGAGTAATCTGGGATTGACACGATGACAGTGAAATTGGGCTTGAAATCACGATGAGAATGAGTACCAGATGTCCGGGGTATGACAGTATGACACTATGACACTATGACACTATAGTAGTATGACAGTACTGTGGGGTGGTCATCGTGGCACTTAGTCAGACCCTCGGGGAATGGCCGGATTCGCATCGG
Source organism: Cymbomonas tetramitiformis (assembly GCA_001247695.2). Taxonomy (NCBI): domain Eukaryota; kingdom Viridiplantae; phylum Chlorophyta; class Pyramimonadophyceae; order Pyramimonadales; family Pyramimonadaceae; genus Cymbomonas; species Cymbomonas tetramitiformis. The sequence goes on from LGRX02032819.1 coordinate 8,639, forward strand.
GATCAGAAAGACAATGAAATCGAGTATCAGATGTCCGGGGGTATGACAGTATGACACTATGACACTATGACACTATGACAATACAGTAGTATGACAGTACTGTATGACAGTCATCGTGTCAGTCCGTCGACGTGACATCTGAATCGAGAATGACGAATCGGAATTAGAAATGAGATCGGATCAGGAATTGAACGTTGGGCCGTGGTGTGACATCGGGTGCCGGGCGGGTGGTTGACCCTGCAGCCCGAGTGACGAGTGAATAAGTAGAGCACTTGAGAAGTGTTTAGCCTTCAGAACTCGGAACCGAACTATCGTTTGCACCTCAATGTGGCCCTGATCCAGTATATTATAAAAACCGAATTGTGTACCTTTGCACGTTTCAATCAAAAACATCATTCTGAGTATCTGTCGTAGTGCCCCTGGCACAGCCTCACTAGTACGGAGATCTCTCAGGCAACATACATGGACGGTTACCTTAGGAAAGATTTAGCAGAAGGGACTATAGGTCATGCCTTGAAATCCGAGCCAATAACTAGCTAGGCTGTATTGTGCTCGCTAGACTGCAGTCTCCTCTTCGAACATACAATGTTTATGTTACACGCCAAGCCTGCGACGTGATTAATCGCGCCCCGTTCACGCCACTGCTTACTTGCATTTTAACCGCGGGTGTTAACCGCAATGCCGCGCAAAAGGGTTTGACCGGGGTTTTTACCGCAGGGGGTCGGGGTTTACGCCGGGCTAGAAATAGGAAAGCTGAAAACGGGAGGATGTTTCCGGTCTAAAATGGGTGGTAAGCAGATGTCGTGCAGGCGGGGTTATATTCAAGCGCTCTCCCCCCTTGGAAAAAAACGCATCTCGGAATTTTATTTTTGGGATTCTCGCCCTGTACCCGGAGGGAAACAGTTTTTTTGGGGAAGAATTTTAGAGCCATTTGGGAATAATTGTGACATGGGTCATTTTTGGGAAGATTTTTGACAATGACTCGTGCGTGACGCACGCGACGTATATTCACGCGTATGAGTGTGTGGCACACTGGACAATTCAAGTTGAAATCTGATTTCCCTCTCTTGTGACAGTCGAGTGACACTCTCAGTCCTCATAACATTTTGCCATGAGTATAAATCGTACAATAGACAAAATACCATATATATTTATAAACATTTTACGATTCCAGGAAGATGGCTTCCAGGTCATGATCATAAATCATATATTCACGGGAAGATAGCCTGTGGTCTGGATGGCCAATAACCAAAAGTCTTGCGGGAATCATTTTTTCAGCCAATAATCTGGCCGCGATGTAGTGAATATACCAAAGGTTTATATTCACCAAAATATTGGTTGGTGAAATTTAATTTTTTATATTTTCCATTCGTATATCCGTGGTATGATGACGTGTCTAGCCTCCGTCACGTGCTCACGTCGAACAAACCTCTGTCCGCTCAGATGTTTTCTCTCAGACCTCTTCCTCACGCTGCTGGACAGTGACTTACGTGACCCCGTAAGTCACTTTCCAGCAGCGTGAGGTAGAGGTCTGAGAGATAGACCTCAAGCATCGAAACGTAGCATACTTATTGTTGGGCGTGTTAGGAACAACATATTTTTTGCGCGCGCGAGATCCGTGCACATTATGGGATCTGGGACGCCGCGCAAGGGAGGGGGTCATTGGGCACGCATCGAGTGAAAGGCTCGACATACGCACCGCATGAAAGCATCATGCATAGCACAAGCGTACCACGCATATCATATACGCATAGCAAACACTTTTTTAGCATCTGACAGCGCGCTGTCAACCCTAGCAAAAACGCGGATGTCCACCGCGTCCACGTTTCCGCTAGGGTTTCGTCCCTCATCCGCGCGCTCGCTTGCAAGCAAGCATGCACAGCGGATGAGGGAACCGTTTACCAAAATATTATGTCATATGTGTTATCTTTCAACATCAATTCGTACAGTCTGAACGGCCAACCACAAATCTCGCTAAGGGCCGGCGCGTGCATGTGGGTATAGTGAGCGGGATTTTAGGTTTTTCGGGACTTCCAAAAGTAACGAAAGCGGTTATCATTCTCCGCGATACGGATACCCACGGACTCAGTAGAAATCTGTGATAATATTAGATAGGAATAAGTTACTTAAATGAACACATAATCTTAGAAATCTTCGCCTGGCTGTACAGGGTCTCACTGCGAGGGAGAGCGCGTTCCGCGTTAAGTTGAAATTGCATAGTTAACAAATAGCATCTGTACATCGCAAAATGCTCAAAGCGACATCTGCTGTAAAATGGGACAGTGACACTGCGGGCATCATACGTATGCCGCGAGGTGAATCTGTCAAAAACCAACCAAATCTTTTGCGTCTCAAAATGACATACCGTACAAAAATGCAGTCATATGCCATACACCCCATTGTGGCGTACCCCACTGCGACTTTTTCGCGGGTACGCACGATTGAATGCAGATATTGCTACATTTTCAGTTCACGGTGAAGATGAATGAATTTACATTTCCAACGTTTCTCTCGTGACTAATGTATCACGTAATGTATCCAAGATGTGAATGCTATTGCGCCACATCGGCTATAGCGAAAGTTTGCCGTTGCGTTGCGTTGGACCTTTTCAGGCTGGTATGGCCAGTATAAATCCCACCGTATCCGCGGCGACTCATGCGCGTCAGTGTCACGTATAAGCACGCACGCATGAGTCAGTTCTCATCATTCTTCCCAAAAAGAACCAATGTCAAATTCTTCCCAAATGGCTCTAAAATTCTTCCCAAAAAAACCCCTAGCCTACCCGGAGGTACGTACGAAACGAGAGAGATCCGGGTATCGAACCGTATCGAGAGAATCATAGTTGAACGACTGTGTCATCGGGACATTGGGGAAGTAACTCAGTATGACCGAAATGCTATATCGAGATCGTTCACGTTCGGTTAGGGAAGATCACGTAGGCCGAACGTCTACTTATTCAGGAACGATCGTGAGAGACGGCATTATTGAAAAGACAAGAAATAGCAACAACCTAGTCAACGAACATAGATGTCGGCATACAACACCTAGAGATATATTGAAAGTTTTACGAGATATATATATTATATTTTCTTATACTCCCTGTCGCGCCGCGCACGGGTACACAACGCTAAAACAGGGGCACCCACTGTAAAGGGCCCTGGAAAACCTCAGGACGGTATCAACCACCGCGGGGGGATTGTGTCAACTCAATATATATATTATATATTATATATATATATATATATATATAATATATATATAAGGCCTTCGAAGACAGGGCGAAGACAGCATGACACCTTTAACAGTGGTGTCATATCAGAATCAAAGACAACTCCAAGAAATTCAAAGACACTCTGAAGACGTCATGTGGGACGGTGTGTCACATCATGGCACAATGCTAGTACAAGTAGACCGTAGTACCCCACCTACTGTGCGGTACTTGAACCTTGTTGTCTACCTAGGTTATTATCTAGGGTTTTCCAAGGTTTTACACATTTTGAGTATATATTGTGTTGGATGCGGATATATTAAGCGTGGATTGGTAACCGAAAAAGCTAGAAACTAGAAAGCAGCAACTGTTTTGTGGTACAATTATGACGTTGAGCACCTTGTTTGGAGGGGACGGTCCGCGTATCTGGACGATTAAGGACATGGAAGATCCCGCGTGCGCTTGCAATGTATGTGGGAAGAAAGAACGTACAAAGAATCAGATCTACTTTTGCGACGGCTGTGATCAAGCAATGCACGCTACTTGTGGTATCGGGGAGCGAGATCTGGCGGAGACCAGTTACTATTTTCATATCCTTGTGGCAGTCCACCTAGTTGGCATGCATACTGTATACTAGTACTTTAGCATTCGGTTTAGATGCATGGTTAGCCGGAAGCGGGGATGGCGGCAGGTCGGCCCTTTGGTTGATGTTGTTCTGATCCGTGGACAGGGACCTCTTAGTTTGCATTAGCTACCTGTTTCACATTCTTGTGCCACCTCAGCCGAGGTGGTGTGCTGAGATTCAGTAGTTCAGTACCACGTATGACGTATGCCAGTGACAGTGACAGTACAGTGACTTCCTACCTGTACTCAGTAGCACGACTTCGGTAGCTTAGACTGTGACACACGATATGATTGCCTAGTGACGGCCTCAGAGCTTAGATAGCCTGAGAGTCGTGTATTCATTTCTATCTTTTGATATACCCTACGGTCCTAGCAAATTGTAGTATGTGTACTAAAGGTGTCCTAAAGGCATAGTAAAGGACAGTTAGTACGTATGGGCGTTAGTATGCCGGTAGTATAATATATTACAGGCATACTAACGCCACATTGGCGCGTTAAGATGCGCGTACTACAGGCGTCCTAACGGCACTGCGCCTTAAGTATGCGTTGGCCCCAACTGGAGCAGGGGTGAGTGGTGGGGCACGTGTGGGTGTGCAGATCACTGAGATGGCGTTTTATGGTGACTAGAAGGCCAGGGGAAGTTTATTCCGCGGAGTATGGTGGGATTCGGGGAAAGTATTACGCGGGCTGAGTTTCTCGGAAATGTAGGGACGTTAGGATGGCGTTAGCATGCCTCTAGGATGTCATTAGGAGGTTGGCGTTAGGACGTAGTTAGGATGCTCGTAGGCAAAGTTAATACGCTAATGGCACTCTAGCGGCACTGCGCCTTATAAAGTATGCGTTAGTTGTACTACTGCAGGGGTCGTTACCAAGGTCACAATTTGCAACTGCCTGCATGGCATGTGGCAAGCAAAAAATAAACTAGCAGCGATTCATGTCTCATACATCGACCTCGTCGTCGTCCTATGTCCTTGATCCCTCGAAGAAGTCGGCCGTTGGGTCGAGAATGACCGCGGTCTCCATGCACGGATGTGGTACAATAACAACCTGCTGTTCTACTCTATTGGCTAATATGAATGGCTCCATGTTGTCAAAGGCCGCGCGGTCTACGTGCGGGTTGAAGGTATAGACCGTCTTGGTCAAGTTATCCGGGCCGAGAATGGAGTGACGTCGACGGTACTCCTTGATCTGTTCGTCGGTCGGCTTAGCGAACCAATCGCATTTCAGTAAGATGTAGACCTTTCCTGCAATCTCCACCCGCAATATTCTCGTAATACGGCCGTGCCTGCATATCACCAAGCCCACGATTGTGTAAACAGCTAAGTTAGTATGTCGTTAGGACATTATGCGCATCCTAATCGAGTCATAACGACATCCTAAAGACATGTTAAAGGTAGAATAGTGCGTGCTCCTTTCTCACCTTGCCACGGATTTTGGCTCACCGTGCTCGTCCACTTCCTCACTCGCGAAGAAAGTGCGAAAGTAGCTGTGTACGGTGCGCTTGTTCCGATCGGTCGTAGCCGTGCGGTAATCAGCGTCGCCGATCTTGACGTGCGTGAAGTTATAGCAAACCGGTGTCGGCCCCGCCATGAGCAACATCTCGTACTTGGTGAACTGTCGGCCCAACCATTCCGTAGGATCCGCGTACGCTCCAAATGGGGGCTCGCGTATGTGCTCAGGTTTGCCCTCCCTTGCACACACCGCGTTCCGGTACTGCTTGTGTCGCAGTCGCATCCGTGCATTCCAACTGTGCACAGCGATACGATACCGTTAGTACTTTAGGCGCGTCCTAAATATGCAACAACGGCGTCATAAGGGCATAAACAACCGCTCGGGGAATGGGGCCACAAATCACCTGCGCGCGTCTTCCACATACTTCTCCCACTTCTCCACCAGCTCTCGATAAGCCGGCAATTCAGTCCGCATCCAAACCTTCAAGGCCTGAATGTCATCATCTCGCAAGACCACACGTTTCCCCCTAGCCGATACCTCAACCGCAATTGCCCCGCGGCTCCCCATGGTCACGGCCGCCGGCATCCGGGTGGAGTGGTCTTCCGAAATGAAAGTGATTAACCCACGCACCAAATGCAACATCTTCACCCGCTTGATGCAGTTCATTATGGCTGGAACGGGTAGGGAGTTGCTCCTCGCTAGGCTTTTGATGTGACCGTTCAAGGACTCGAAGGCGTGCATCCATACCTCCCGCATGGGACCATACTTCTCAAGTTGTTGGACGAAGTGAGAAACATGTGAGTGTTAATCACACACCAAGCATACGCTGGCCCGGTCGCCTCCAACTCCTCGAAAAATGACTTGATTTCTTGTGCGAGTGGCTCCATACATATCCTGCACGTACGCAGCAATTCGTTAGGGCCCGTATGATGTACGAAGCATGTTAACGGCATCATAACATCATACTAACTATATCCTAACCGTTTACCTTAGGACGCACTTGTGTCGTCGTGATCTCCCGCACGATCGTGGTCATTTTACCCACTAGCTTGGCCAATCGATTGGCGGGCTGCCCTTCATCTCGTGGCCAAGCGCAGACTGTCGACAAGATACTGTTTTGCACGAGCTTCAAGCCGTCGTGAGCCCGAATGTGCTTGGCGGCTTTCTTATCGGCGGTAGTTTGCAACAATCGTTTGTGGCCACGCCCCCATCTTTCCACCGCCCTTATGCTCTTCAAGAAACTGCGCGCTGTCTCCAAGCTTCGCTTCGTGGTAGACCTTCTGTCAGGGCGGGGTGGAATCGCGAAAGGTCCGTGATTCATCTTGTACATCAATACCTCCTTACCTGCGTCACATTATTTCAACCGAGTATGCCGTTAGTACCCCTTCGTGACACCGATAGCACGTGGTTAATACACTATCGGCACGTTATGCACATCCTAACACGTGCATATTTGCCTACCTTGAGCATTCTTCACCTTGGTTGTGGCATGCCACGTGGGATGGACACCGTCCGCTTTCGCTTGCTGGCGGAGGGCGTCGTTGAAGTCGACCCCGAGCAAGGTTGCAGCGATTTTGTTCACCAGGTTCATGATGTCATGCATGCCATCTAGGATGATATCACGGTAGATGTTGAAGTAAACCAACCGAGTAAAAACGCTCGAGAACTTGACGCCCGTATTCCGCATGCTCTCCTCCAAGGTCGCTCCCGAAAGTTCGGGGTCTCCGCTATCTCGTAGATCTTCATGCATTGCGGCGACCTCGTATCAATATCGAGAGAGGGGTGGTGTTATCGATGGAGGCTGCGACAATGAGCATGATTGCAGTGGCAATGGACATGAGACAATGTCGCACGCCACGTGTCCGTAATTTTATGGGAAATACGCGGTCATTACCTTGCCCGGTTCTTCTTCCAAAATGGACGGGATCGGCAACCATGACGGGTACCGTAGGGTCGTTAGCATGTCTTGGGCGCAACGATGAAAGTCGCGGGGAGTCATGCAAGTTGGTTCGTCCTTGCGATGGCCACAAGTGTAAATCTGAACCATGCCGACGTTTCTCGACTTACGCGCTTCCAATCTACAAGCGGTTACGTGACACGGAGCACGCATCATGTCTTCCGTTTGGCACCTGCCACGTTAGAGTGCAGTTAAGATGTCGCTAGTACGTCGATACATAGTCTTTACCATGCTAACGGCATCATATGTGTGCGACAGTGCTGCGAAGGTCCAAATGGACGATTGTGATTCAAGAGTCCAACTGAAAGTTAGGGCACTTTCAAAGGGTCCTTGAAAAAACGAAATCACTCACCTTGCATGATTCACGCACGCCACAGTGGTTTCCGCCCATTGGCTAACTCGAAACTTCTTCGTGTGCTCCTCGAAATGTTGACCCAACCGGAAACCCTCCGGACAACCGACGGTATCGGCAGCTGTCAGGGCTAGATAAGCGAGCCCTCAGTATAATTATTGATATAAAGCGCTGTGTTATGGGACGGTAACACACGCGTAAGTAATGAGCGGAGATGAGTGCAGGCTTCTGTGAGAAGATCTGCTGAAGCACAACGCTTCCTCACTTTTATACCTACGTCACCCATCATCTTAGATGGTACCGCCATTGGGTTGTGAACCCGAGACGTAGGTTGAACGACCAGCATGGTAGTAACGACTAGTTCGTTCATGCTGCACATGCGAGTTCTGCGCATGCTGAAAGCTAAAGATGGTTCTTGGTTTGTTTCCAAGATGTATCTTTGCTTTGCCATCTTCGAGTTCAATCATACGAACTCTCGATGACAGGGATGCCTGATGATATGACATAATCATCTGGCGACATGTACAGTCATCGTCGACCGTACTGACGACTGTCATAAATGTATGACGCGACTCGACCTGTACAGTCATGATCGACCATACTGTCGACTGTCATAATAATATATGACACGACCGACTGTCATGATAATATATGACATGACATGACATGGATGACAGGTATGACACGTATGACATGTATGACACATATGTCATCGGTCATAACCCTGACAGATCTCCCCTCTTAAGAGAGTTGTGACCTCACAACGGGCATGCCTTTGTATATGTCTTTGATGTCTTTGTTGTTGTCGCTTCTTGCTGGTACCAGTCTTCTTACACCGATTTGAGACGTCCCTCATGGTGTTTTTAGGTTATTGGGGGGAACTGAGTCCACTTTAGTCCCTCACCTTAGGCATTTAGCCATACAGTCCTTAGGATGCAGCCCACCTTTCCGGAAATCGTATCGTTGAGTGACGTTCCAAGGTTCAATGAAGAGCGTTTTCGCGATACAATCCTACGCTGGATTACTGATTGATCCACACGTTATCATGTATGTGCTAGACGATTCAAAGCATCCGAAGTCTACGTTACGGATTATTTGCGCTAGCCGTCGTCGCCTTTGCGCGATCGATGATCCCACGATTATAACGAATTATATTCGAACGGTTCTCGGCCTGATATAGTGCACCCAACTCTTCCTCCCCTCCTTAAGCTACTTTGGAGGATCCTAGGCGGTGATGGGGAGCCCGATTTCGATAATAAACGAACAAAGGGGCTTGTTTTAATGCAAACGGAGCGGCCCAGCTTAACGGAATTGGACTTATAATCCTTAACCGGTCTGCTCAACTCCTCAATATTTTTGTCCAGTACGCACGCTTTGACGAACATCTATCGCGATGAGTGAGAATGGATTCGCCACGTACTAATGTGAAATTCGTTTTAGTTATGTGTGTCAAGCATAACTCAGGATCACAACTCCGTCCACCTCAGTTATCCGGTAGCGCGGATTTACTGGCCACAGAATCCGATGACAAACCACGGTCTTGGCAAAGGTAGCATTAGCAGTTTTTCACAGATATTGGTACCCGCATATGCGTATCTGTGTAAGGGTATGATTTACACAAGGCTCACTACACCTTAGCAAGGAAGGATCAATTCCTGCTCCTGTCATATCAATTTGATGCAGGGTAAAAAATGTTAGGGATATATCCCTGCAGTTCTTGGGTTGCAGCCCTGCTATATTTATACGACCGATGGATGAAAACCTCTTGGGTACATATTTCCACGGCTTGATTATTATTAGGTCGGCAATTATTGGCAAAAGTCATTGGCTATCAGCTTTTGACTCAGAAGCCACAATGTTATAGAAGCTGCGACCGCTATTGTGATCATATGCGGCAGTTATGCCTTCAGCATACGTAGACAATATGATTATGTGGAACTTATAATCCCACTTAAGTTGCATCATGATAAAATTTTCCAGGTGTTAACAAGTGTTCAGGATTTGATAAGGGGTTGAAGCCCCACAAGCCAAAGGTCACTGTCTCATAAGGCTCGCCTCAAGTGTGCGGCTTTGAGGATTAGCGTCCTGGCGAGGCACAGTCATGATGCTTCCTAGTCCAAAGAGCTGGAAATGAGAGTGCTCAAGATATCCAAAGACAGGAAGGCTTTTGGTTGGCCAGTGTTACTGTCAAGATGCTTAACCTTGATGGAATGGCATTCGGATACAAACTGTGCAACCATGCATGTGACTTATGCATTGGTGTATGACTTTGATGAATTGTCTCTTGTCATGAACCTGGAAGGAATGACGGGCAATTTAGCTAGAGTGGCGGATTTACTCACTCGGCTTTGCTGTTTATGGAATTCGATGCCTGATGGCACAACTGGCAATCCTTTGCTCAGATGCTTTCCTCAAGACATTGGCAACAACTTGTGTGCCAGCTTCTCAAGATTTGAGGAGAAATCATGGATCAACAATTTATGAATCAAAACACATGTATCAAGGTTGATTCAATGAATCCTTCAACTCTTGAATTTCGACAATCAGCATCCCAGGCTGTTGACGTCAAAGTGATGGTCGTAAGCTTACAATATAGCTTATTCACATTTGAAAAACCATCGTTCTCCTATGTCAGTGCCCCTACAAACAGACTATTGGGGATAGGTGAACCAGTATGCATGTTTTTAGACGGTGTTTTTCTGTTACTATTCTCGGTTTATAGACGACGGGTGACCTGCCACGTCATCATAACGCGCAGTGTAATGCAGACACGTGGCAGCCACGTAGGTTGCGATATGCGTTTATGCGGTACGGTATGCCTTCATTATGCGGTTTGCCATTTTGGTTCGAGTGATCATCGAGCAATCAACGGAGAGAGATATCTTTTTTGGATTGGGTGTGTTCATAAACACAAGCCCCGCGTCAAAAAACGCGGCTATACAACTATCATCACACGGGTATTGTTGCATGAACGGTGTATATTCGTTTAATTACAAGTAGAATGTTTGCTAGCGTTAGTAGTGTTACAATATATATATGTCGCAAAAGCCATAAGTCAGCTGGTCGTACAACATATCATAGCGTTACTATTACATTGCAAAGTACGTAAGTTGCTACCAGGCAAGCGATCTCGAATTAGTTCATTCCACGCCTTTCAGACGCCGGAAAGTAATGGTCTACTAATCTATCAGCTCCCAGTATACTCCGTCTTCGTCGTCCATTGCTTCCTCGCACATGAATATTTCGTAAGAACAACGCATACACGCGAAATGTTCGGTATGCTCATTTATCGCAACAAGATACGAACCAGCATTAAACCATATGCGAACGTTTGCAGGAAGGTCACAATAATCGCATTTCATGACGAGTTTGCCTGAGCGTGGTCAGTTGTTAGTTGCTAGTGTCAAGCTGGGGTGGCACGATGGTGAGCGTAAGCAGCAAATGAAGGCTAAGTAAGAGGTATTGAGCTTTTATACCTGCTCAACTAAGGCAATCGCAACTGATACAGTACTCGTCGAAAGGTGTCGCTTCGTCATTCTGGTACCAACAGACCAATAGGCGTACAACGTCGACTGGAATAACCATTAATCGCGGAGTCCTCCACGCTTCACCCCGTGCATATTCAGCGCGATCGGGATAGCGTTCCGGCTCTACCAATTCAAAAAACAGATAAAACCGAGTTCGTCGGGTAAAGCGCCACATAGCCATTATCAGATCATGCCTGTGAGGCATCGGCGGGCGGCGGACAGGGCGGGTTGCCATCGTTGTCAAAGTCCACTGGTGCAAATTGCATTCGGGGCATGGCATGTGCACCATCACATGGCGATGAATGGCATCTACATCGATACTGGCACGATTCCGATGCACACCAAACCTTAACACTGGAGGCATCACGAGTTTGCAGAGGCGCGTCGCTCACTCTCTGGTAGGAGGTGGCAGGGGTGGCACGATGGTGAGCGTAAGCAGCAAATGAAGGCTAAGTAAGAGGTATTGAGCTTTTATACCTTAGTCGGAGTCGGAGTCGGACAGCAACTGTGGGACTTCGGTATCCTGCCAGAACTCGCAATCCGCGCCAATCTTGGGCCAACATTTGTCCGCGCCAATCTTATCTTGGCCAATCTTATCTTGGCCAATCTTGTGATTGTTGGTTTCATCCTATTGGTTTGCGGCATTTACCTTGAGAGGCCCAAGCCCTCCTTGGCAATATTTAAATCGCTTGAGGCCTTTAGGAGGATCATTTTCCATTTCTTCCTGGAAGACACACCGCTTCATCTTTGCATTATCAAGAATGGCGGATACCCATTACGTCCTGTTTGGGATTGTTCTTCCTTACATTCGGAAAATGCGTCAATTGCGTGAGGAATACTTTGTGCAGGCATGGGTCGAAGAACGTTTTTTGTGGGCGTTGGAAGAACAAGTTTTGACGTTTTCGGGCATGTTTGGTGATGTTTGGATGCCTGTAACTTTGGCTCACTATTTCTATGAATTACGTGATCTGCTCGAAGTCGATTGGGGGGATGTTCGTGATTGGGGAAATTTCTTGCAGATATTCCCTACCTCCAACTTTGAAGCCCCATATTACGACGATGAAGGGTTCCATTGGCAAGGACCTGGCATGTCAAACAACTTCAGATTCCGGCTAGACTACATCGATTTCGACGACTTCAAAAAACGATGGCTTCGTGAATATCATTGGGCCTGGTACAACGGCTTTTACAACGAGCATGTAGATCCTCAATGGATCTACCCGTCGCGGTACGAGTTGTCTATGAGGCCTGCCTGCAGGCGATGCCGACGCGTTGATATGGATCTTACCCGTATTGGCGACGGGTACATCTGCACTGACCTTGTCGACTGTCGGCGGATGACTCGTCTTGATTTGAATTGATGGTCGAATCTCAATCGGTGGCTTTAGCCACCACCCATCTATTCTAGAAAACAATTCTTCTCGATGCGGGCAACAAAAATATCATAAGTCACGTGTATGGTACAAGCAATGGTATAAGAACCCCGATCTTCACATTTTTATAATCATTGTATGTTACATTATTACATTATTACATTATTCAAGAACTGTGCTTTGAGAACCGCAATCGTGGCAACAAGCCCAGGTGTATAAGCGAGCATAAAATATATTGTCATCTCCATCATAGGTAACTTGATTGCGAAATCAGCCGTTGCACCAGGCCATGATCGCTTGCAACGACACGGAAACGAAAGTACACCTTTTAATGCTTCCGGTAACAGATGGTCCTGCAAAGGCAAATGAATGACAGGAGTTATGCGTCAGAAACTCGAGATCACGACGACATTATGACCGCACAGAGGTCACCTATAGAAGTGTAGCTAGCATTACGAAGTGCAATCGAGGTCTTACTGACAACACCTTCGACTAGACGTGAAGAATTACAATCGCTGACCGTCTACACGGATGTGCCCGACAAGTGCGAAATCTATATAATATGGGACCTAAGAGAGTGAGAGGTCTTAGTTCTTAGGTCCCATAAGGGAGTGGCGAGCATAGCACAGTTCCAGATGCTGTGATGATATGCGGGCTTCCCAAAGTCGAGATTGTTCAAAGCGAACGCGTGCCGCTGCAGCCTATCTTCAAACTTAGAGATTTCGCACTTGTCGGGCACATCCGTGTAGACGGTCAGCGATTGTAATTCTTCACGTCTAGTCGAAGGTGTTGTCAGTAAGACCTCGATCGTGCTTCGTAATGCTAGCAACACTTCTATAGGTGACCTCTGTGCCGCATCTGAAAAGGAGAAAGTGGTCGTGGGCTGTCATCAGGTGGGTGGCTCTCAGAATGGTAGGAGGTGGCAGGGGTGGCACGATGGTGAGCGAAAGCAAGAAATGAAGGCTGTGTAAGAGGTATCGAGCTTTATTTATACCTTAGTCGGAGTCGGAGGACAGCAACTCTGGGATTTCGGTATCATCGGTATCCTGCCAGAACTCGCAACTCGCGCGGTCGACACATATGTATCGATGTGGGTAAGTCACTCGCACAACAAGTGAATCTGACCTTCCGCAATCAGCGCAACAGGGCCGGTCGTATTCACGATCATAGACGAATTCGTTACCATCAGCGTCATAGTCAAGGAGGTTGCGAAACCAACCGTTGCACCAGGCCCAAAGGTGATCATATAACCACCGTCGGTGGAGTTCGTTAAAACTGCGATACAAATTCATACCGGAAATCCAGCTAGTCCGATTAAAGTAGGACGCCTCATTGACTCTCAAGCCGCCGACGTCGTCGTTCACAATTCTCCGAGGATGAAAAAAAACCGCGCAAGTGTCACAGGAAACACAATGATTTCTGAGGTAAATGTGCCAGGGATATCGGGGCATGTAATGCGTACTCGTGTTTCAAGGGCCCACAGAAATCGTTCTTCTACCCATGCGTGCAAAAAGCATTCCTCGCGGGAACAGCGTCTTTCCCGGATGGCGGGAAGCACAAAACGGAAAAGGACAATGTAGTAGTCTGGCATCTGGGTGTGTCGCTCACTGGTAGGAGGTGGGGTCTATCGTGAGCGATAGCGAGAAATGAATGCTGATGAAGAGATAGGCAGGCTTTATAATGCGTGACATTTTACAAACCAACGTAAGACATGTTACATAAAAAGTACAAATCTCACCCTACTATTGTCAAAAGGTCATCTCACAATGACACAACCTCGTTGCATATCGAAGTCTATGTGTTATTCTTATTGTTATTATTCTACGTGTGCCTCTTCAAAGTAGCCAATGCACCGCGATGTGTGTGCGAGGAGCTTGGTGTCATCATCTGCGGGCACACAGAATTCACAGGTGGATAAGAATTTGTGGCCAGGATGATAGCAAGGCAATCCTGCCCAAGAAAGACATATACCTGGCCATCATTCGAGATCGAGATAATCGAGCATATGCTTAGGATATGGCGGCCAAAGCGTGCTTAACATATGGCGGCCAAAGCCTGTCAGACGAAACCAAGGACGGATTGGTTCTAACTCCAAGGCTCGACGCCACACGGGGTCGTGCCTCTCATCAAAATGTTTATGCCAAATAGGCCTGTTATACTTCCTCATACCCTCTGGGCATTCGCCGTTTTTGATTCTAGCAATTGCATCGCTATGTGCTTGCCTTCTCCTATCGTGCCTC